>JASEKS010000350.1:52500-93449 GCA_030770415.1 Pleoardoris graminearum
AAATATTTAAAAAAGGAACTATTATTAATAATAATATATAAAATATGTTAATATATAATAATAAATAAAATATATTAATATATAATAATATATTAACCACTTATATATTATAAGTACTATTATAATATATATAACAATCAGCGAATTTTATAACTTAAATAAATCGTTATAATATTCTAAAATAGGATCTAAGAGGGCTATATTTTTACTAATTTATAACTATTCCTAAACAGCTTACTAGGCAGCATATAATAAGGTAAATTAAATACTCTAGTCTTTCTCTTTAAATGTATATATATTTTCTATTTTTGGGCATACTAATTAATAAGTTATATTATTTTACAAAAAATATCTTTATCTTTTATTTTTATATTAACCCCCTATAATTATAACATTAATAAATATATTTTATCTAAAATATAGAGTATAATTATATAAAATATTACTGAGAATATTAATAGTAGAAGTAAACACGTTATAAATATAAAAGTAATGAAAGATCTAGAGTACTTTTATATAGTAGCTAATAGTTAAAAGCTTTAAAAGACCTATATATATAAATATAATAATACGTAAACTAAATAGCTGTATATAGTATTATAGTTATTATTATAGAGAAAAAAGAAAATATAATTATAAATAAAAATATTTTATATTATTAAATACTACACGACTTTTATAAAAAAAAGTAAAGAGCTATAATAAGAAATATAATGAGTATTTTATAAAAATAAAGCTAAAAAAAGTAACTACTAGGTAATAATAATAGCTACTAGCGAAGACGTATTAAAATAAAGTAAAAACAAAATAATATATATATATATATATTACAGAATGGTGCAATAAAAAAAGAGTTATTAAAATAAATACCGTTTTTAAAAAATTATATAAAATTAATTACTAAGCTTAAAAATATATAACTGAAACGGTTTTAAAGAGAATATTATAGAATATACTATTAGGATTTTAGTTACTACTTATTCTTTATATATAGTAAATTAAAATTACGTAAATATAATAAATTTTTAAATACCTTTTTTAGGTTCCTATAACTCTTTAGTTAGTAAATATATCTAACTAAAACTTTCACTATACTATTCTAGAACTAGTATAGGTTACGTAACTATATTTTTACAGTATATTAATAATCTAATAATATAGTTATATTTGTATATTAATCGAACAAATAGTGTGGCTGTGGTGGCTCGGGGCGACCAAAAGGGGTTTTAAAAAAGGAGGAGTATGTATATACCTTTATAATTATTATTATTAGTAAAAAATATATATATTAAATAAGATAATATTCTATTTATTATTTTTTAGGAGAGGTACTACGTATACTAGTATACTAGCTAGTATACTACTATAGCGTTATATTTTTTTTAAATATACTAGACATAAATATATTTATATATTAAATTTTTATTAGTTATTTCTAGCTATTATTATAAGTTTCTTTATTTTATACTCTATATATATTAATTAAATAAATATATTAATTATTATAAATAGCTAATAAATAAATATTTAATAAATATATAATTTTAATTAATATACTTAAAATGAAACTTTATAAATATAATTAATTATATAATAAATAGTAGTCTTATATATAATTATTCATAATATATATTTTTTTAATAAGTTATTATTAGGAGAGTATATAGCTTAGTAGATAATACACCTAACTATCTATAATAGTAATATTATAGGTTACGAGTTTAAATCTCGTTCTCTCCTACTTAGGATAGTAAATAGGTTAGGGTTATACAGATTATTTAGGTTCGTATATAAGTAAAAATAAGCGAGAAATATTAAGGTCTTTTGTACAAAGTATATATTAACCTATTAAATATAATTAATATAATAATAAAAGTTTTAGCGGATAGGCTAAGATTAATTATAAATTATAAAAATAATACGTTTATTTACTAGATTCTATATAATTTAAAATTTAAAAAAAAATCTATATAAATTTTAAATTATATAGAAATTAGTATATTATATAAAAATAATAAAGTATAGTATTAAGACACTAGTCTAAAAAAGATATAGGCTAAAAAAGTTATTTTCTTAGATATAGTTAAAAAATAAGCGTGTATAAAAAGTATAAAAAATATTCTTATTTTAGGTTAGTATAGGATATAGAATCTTTTTTTTTTTTTTTTTTTTAAAATAGACGCTAATTATTAGTATACCTGCCTAATTAGGAAATAACTATATACCCCTTTTTAAAGTCCTTATAAACGTCTCTCCCTTTAGTCCTATTTTTAGGTTATTATTACTAAATAAAGTTATATTAGATTACTATTTTATTATAAACCTAATTAGGCTTAGTTTGCCACGCTAAGCCTATTTAGGAATAGCTTTTTATCTTATCTAACTTTAGATAGTATTTTACTCTAAATACCTTATTTATATTTATAAATATAACGTGTTCCGTATAGGGATTTTAGCTTCTTATAGCCTTATATTAATTTCTTAATAGTACCCTGTACTTTTAAAAAACTCTATATTTATTACGTAAAATAGGCGCGCTTAAAGAATGCTGTAATAAGAAAAGGAATTAAACCTCTAATACGCAGAAAATCTTAAAAATTTAAGAAATCTTAGTATTACTAGGTATATGCCCACTGTGCCACCCCGCCGATATAGAATCTAGTATATAAAAGTATTATTTTTAATTTATATATACAATGTATAGTCGTATATTTATCTTATATAAAACTTTTATAGTTATATCTCTTATAGTTAAAAAGTTAAATAAGGTTTTTTAAAAATATTATTATGTTTTTATAAAATATAATTCGAGCTTTATAACACTAATATATCTTTAACTCCGGCCCATTTACTAGCATACTCCTACTTTAATCTACTATTTAATTAATTAGTTTACTAGATTTTAGACTTAATTTTATTAGATTTAGTTTATTTTTTAAATAGACTAGTTAACTACCTAAATAGATTAGTATATATCTATATTAGGTTAGCGTAGTAACTTATATTTAATTAAATATAAACTATATCTAACTTAAAAAGTAACTGATTCTAATTAGATAATTAATAAAATTCTAGTATAGATAATTTCAGTAGCCTATTATATACTAGTTAGAAATTAAAGAGTTAATTATTAGTTTATATAAAAGGTAAAACACTTTCCTTAAATAGTTAGATAGCCTTTATATAAAAAACTTATTTTAAATAATAAATTAAGTTTTTAAAAGTTTATACTATTTTTAACTAGACTATAATAATTTATAAATAGATTTAAACTTTACTATAATTATATATAATAAAAAGTATAAATATAAAAACTATTAACTATAGAAAATATAACTAGTAACATTTAGTATAATAAATATAGTAAGAGTAATAATATAAATATTAAATAAAATATATTAAAGAAATTGTTCCTATTCTTTATAGTTACTATTTACTTTTATTAAATACTTATTACTAGTTTAGTACGTATTTATTTAGTACCCTTTTTAAGAATATACTTATTTAATTATAATATATACTAATTATTATATAATACATTTTAGTTAGTAATAATAAAAGAAATTACATATATAATACGGTAACGGCCTACTACTTTAGAGATTAGTTGCCGTTTAGTACGTATACTACCACTAAAAACCACTTTAATATATAATTTAATTCTATATTTGGGTAAGGAAAATCTAATAGTATCTTCTATAAAGTTCTTTATATATTATATATTAAAATTTATAGGCGTTAGATCGCGCCCCGCTCTTTAATATAAAGCCGTTATATAACTTTATTAATATTACGTATAATTATATATAAAGTTATATATATTTATATATTAATCGAACAAATGGGTGTGGCTGTGGTGGCTGTGTAGGCGACTAAAAGGGGTTTTAAAAAAGGAGGAGTATATACATGCCTTTATACTTAATGTGTCGAAAAAGTATATATAAAGTTAATACTTATTATTTAATTAATTTACTATTAATATATCGTTTTACTATTACTATTATTCTTATACTATTTATTTATATTTAGGAGACTATAGATCTCTATAGTATTAATATATTTATTAATCTTTTTCTCTATAGTCTTTTTTTTTTAAATAAAGCTACGCTTTTAGCGTAGTACCTTTATTTTAAAAGAAATAACTAGTATAGTACTTTTATATAGATTCTGTAAAACGGCTCTACAATAACTTAAGTATAATAATAGAAAATAAATAGCGCGTAGTTATATATTAACGCGTATACTAAGAATACTATACTTAGTTATAATAAGTAAAAATAGTAATATATTAGTAAATATTATCTTTTAATCTAGTACCGAACACCTATTTATAAAGAAAAGAAAAAAAAGAAGTAATATATTTACAGTATACTATAAAGTATTAATATATACTAGCGCTCCCGCTACTATATATATAGAATAATAAAAAAAGTATAACTAGTAGTCTACTACGCTAGACAGCTACTTATACCTTTTTTTATAAATATTACTATATATACTATATTATATTATAATAGCTAAATAACTTTATAAAAGTAATATATGTAGCGCCTTTTATATTACTAAATCTATCTTTATACTACTAATAGTATCCCTTTTACTAAATACTATTAAAAAGCTTTAAAGTACTATAGTAAGTTTTAGCCTAAATAGATAATTAAATAGTATAAAATAAATAGTAAGTCTAATAACTATAGACTACTATTTTATAGTAGAAATAGATAAGTATATACTATATTTATATAGCTACGGCTACGGCTATAGTAATAGTAATTATTACTAACCTATATAGTTATAATAGTAAAGGACCCTAAAAATTTTAAAAAGCCTAAAAATTTTATTATAAATACTAACCTAAACTATATTTATAGATAGAAGTAGTAGTTTCTAGCTCTACTAAATAATTAAATTAACCCTAACTACGCTAAGTTTAAGAATAAAATAATAACTATTATTTTAATAGTAGTATAGCTATAAAATATAAAAAATTTAGTAACTATAGTATTAGTAATAATATAAAAGCTATATATAAAACGGTAATTAATAATAACGGATAAATATAGCGGACGATAAATAAGTATAAAGAGGGGAGAGAAAGTATTATAAAATACCTATAAGTATAGGTAAAATAATATATAATAGTTTAAGTATAAAGAAAATAGTTAAATAGTGCTAAAAAGAAATAAAAAAGTCTCTTTCTTATTATAAACCTATTAATAAGTACTATTATAACTTATCAGACCTAACCGTTACAGTTAAGCCCGTCTCTATAATCTATTTTATTAAAGAAAGCCTACTTTTCTTTTAGTTCTAATAGCTATATTTTTTAATAATTATTTAAAAAGGAAAGAGTTAACTTTAAATATACTAGTAATTATTTTTATAAAAGAAATATTTTTTTAGTTATATAAACAGAAGACTTCTTTAATAAAAATAAATAAATATATAGATTTACTTTTTTAAGATTTTAAAATATAGTTTTAGGAATTTAAGTTTTTACTATTTTTTAATAGTCTTTAGTTTAATTTTTATACTTTTATTAATAATCTTACTCTTTTTTATATATATTTAATATTATTATTAATAATATTAGTAATTTGTGTATACTTATAATAGCTAAGGGGGTTATTTATAATATTATTAATAATAGAAATTATTATAATCTTTATTGTAAATTTAGTATTAGATATAGTTATTAGCTTTAATAAAATTATAGTTAAGATATTAGTAAAAAAAATAAAAATATAAAACTTTATATAAAGCGTTTTTATAAATTACTATTATTAGTCGTAATATTATAGTTAGTATTTACTTTTACTACTACCTAATATTATTATTCTTTACTTTTATTAAATATTTATCTCTGCTCTAGTAGTAGACTGCTCTTTATATTTTTATTTAATACGTTTTTTTACTATAATTAACGTATTATTATTTATACTGGTTGTTGTATAATCTATTTAGGTCGGTAATGACGATAAAGGAGAACCTGAGAACCTGAACCCCTTAGATCGCGCCCCCACTACCCCACCACTAAGCGCCTTCCTCGACCAATCACGCCTAATCCCGGTTGGGCAAGAACCTCGGCGTCCGATGCATACCATTAGCCTCTACGGCTGCACCTTTGTCTACCTGCATAAACGTTCGAGACTTCGTGTTTTTGACGGTAGGACCTCCGCGGTTCTACTGAATCTGAGCGCTGTGAACGTTTTGGAAGCGACGTGAAAGGCACAAGGCACACCTGAACGAGAATTTACCCCGCGTTGAGAACGGCTGAGTACTATATAGGTAAAAGCAAAGATACAATCTGCGAAAGCACCCAAATTAAGAGACCCTCGAAGGGCAAGGAAAGGCGCACGTGCTAAGCGCGAAGTGAAAGCTTGGAATCTCTGGAGACCGCCGTCTTTCAATATCAACCTCGCCCACAATCCGCCATAAACCACCAGTAATCAACGCATTGTCAAGGCGCCTCCATACTCTTATCACCCTCAAGGACTCACTCATCATACGATCAGAAGGAAAAATCAAGTCATCCGAACCCCTATATCCAAACCTTACCGAAAATGGACAACCCTAAACCCACCCTCCTCGCCTTCCACGGCTCTGGATCCAACTCCACAATCCACACCATCCAACTCGCCCGCCTCTCCCGCGTCCTCAAATCTACCTTCTCCATCGAAGCGCCGTCTGGCCCCATCGAGTCGTCTCCCGGTCCTGGCATCCTCCCTTTCTTCGAAGGCTGCGGTCCGTACTATCGTTGGGTACCACCCAATGAAGTGCTTTCCGTCGACAAGATGAAGGAAGTGGGTGCGGCCAGCGCGCAGATGATCCCCGAGTTAGAGCACTTAATTAAAGAGGAGGTTGCCAAAGTTAGGACGAAAGGAGGAAAGGTGGTAGGTGTGATTGGCTTTTCGCAGGGAACCAGAGTGGTTGCGGGGTTGTTGAAGGCGGCGCAGATACGAGGGGAGTTGGTGAAAGAGGGGAAAGGGGAGGGGCTGGATTGGTTGGCGGATATAAAGTTTGGGTTGAGTGTGTGCTCGTCCTTTCCGCCACCGTTACTGCCTGCGTCTGTGGTGGAAGCCGTCAAAGCGTCCGGGTTGGATGAAGCGAGGCAGAACGGAATTCTGGAAGCGAAAATTGGTCTTCCGGCGCTGCACGTGCTTGGCAATCAGGACGAGTGGCGGTGGGCAGGGCGGCTGTTGATTGAGAGCGCGTATGGAGCTGAGGCAGAGGGTGAGGGTGAGGTAGACACGGGGAAGAGTGGCACGTACGAGTTCAACATGGGGCACCACTACCCGGTTCAGACGGAGGATACAAAGCAAGTTGGAGACTGGGTTTTGGGGACGTGGGAGGGTGTAAAGGGCGCGTGAAAAGTGTTTCTAGACAAGCCGACAATCACGGTAACAATTTGCATATAGAAGCAGCTGGTAGAGGCGTTAATCAACTTACACCATTGGTCAATACCGAAACAAGTAATTCGGAGTAGGTGTTCAATGTGCTCCTACAAAATCGTCCATTGTAAACTCAAGTTCCAGTGCACGCCTGCATTTCATCCTCACTTCAACAGTCCGCACATACACTGACAATCCGGCACCGGACACATTGCATGCCTGGCAAACCAATCCCTCGCATGATGCCCATGGAACCCATGCGTACAGTTCATACAGAACACCATCAGTCTAGCCTCTCTATCTTCTTCCTCGAGCGTCTGCGCCGCACCCACTTTGCTCGGATCAGGGCTACCCAACCATATCATGCACAACCCGCAGCGGGGCATCTGCGCATTGCAATTCGGGCATGCAAGGGACGGAGAGCTGGTGCTGCCTTTGGGCTTTGGCGGACGTAGCGGGCGCGATGTGGAAGGTGCATAATGGTGCGGTGGTGTGGTCGGAACGAGATAGGAGCGAGAAGTGCGGGGGTCGCGGCGCAGGGCAAGATTTTGTTGGCAATTGTGACAGCGGAGAGACACGGAGGGTGAGGAGGGCTTGGCGGTTGCGAGCCCATCGCGTGAGGCGCTCTTTAAGTTGTGGTCCTTGATGTAGCGCGTCCGTTCGAGGAAGGTCCGCCATACCTGCATCTGGTTGAGGTAGATTTCCTTCCAGAACACCCAACGAGGATCCTGTACGTAGAGCGGACAAGCGCGGGAGAGAATCAAGACTGCGGACTGCAGGTCGCCAAATTTGGCGATATAATTTTCGAAGAGGTCCATTGCGCGGTTTGTTAGACCAGTCAGAAGAAGACCTTCGATATTGCCGTATGCAATGGTTTCTTGTGTGCAGAGCTTGAGGAAGTGGGTGAGCTTATCGTCGGATAGATATTTGAGAGCTACGCCGACGCGGTCTGGAAGTGAGAGCTGTTGCATCTTGACAACGCTGTTCCAATCCCCACTTATGAAGTATGCTAAAAGGCCCTTGAGATAGGGCTCGTCGGTCATGTCCGCCATCCAAGAGCAGAAATGGCGCTGGTCTTCGTTGGCGGAGCCGCAGGCTATAACTGCGCCAAGGCCGATATTCTCGATCTGCTTAGCCTGAATGGTCTCCTTGAGAATGTCCAGTGCGACGTCTTTGTAGCCTTGAAAAACAGCGAGCACGATGGCTTTGTAATATTGTCCTTCATCCACCAACAAACCGCAGCGCTCGCGGAGACCCTTCTTCGAAAGGTTCCAGCCACAAAGACAAAGGCAGAGTTGGCGATTATCGGGACGGTCGGTGGTAACGCCTGAGAACGGCGGTAATTCTTTCTTCTCGCAGATCTCGGATACAGTTTCCGCAAAGATGGATTCGGAGGTCTTAGCATCGGGATCTACCAACCGTTGATCGTACATGGTGAGCTCATTCGACCAGATTGATGTTACACCCAGATATGTGAGATCTAGACCCTCCTTCGCAGCCATGCCGTCGTTCCAAGCGTGCATCTCCATCCGTTCAACAAGGTTCCAGGCGTCCACAAGCCAGGGGTCGTTTGCTACAATGATCTTGTTCTTACGGCAGTCAAGATTGTAGCCTTCTTGGCAACGACGTTTCTGACTTTGCACGACTTTCAGATAGTCACCCAGCGGTAATTTCACATCGGGATATGCAAGTGTCAAAAGATGTTCATGCATTTGGTGGCTTGAATGAGATGCAGACTCGAACGGAATGCTCTGACGCGAGGTTTCGACATTCAGTCTGTTCAGTCTTCCTGTGAGAGTGTCTTTCGGGTCTGGACTGACGTCGAGTTTATCGCTCAGGGCTAGGTTCTGCAACTCAATCAAGTCCTCCGCAACGGTGTCCTCTCGTCTACTGGGTTTCATTACTGGTGTGCAATCTTTGTAAATCTCCTCCAGCGCAGTCACATTGATGCGGGGAGCGGGAGGCGGCACTCTCAAAATCTCGATTTCTCTGTTTGGGTACAAAGTCAATGCTGAAGGTCCGGCAGACGAGTTGCCAGGACTCATAAAGTCGTATGCAACAACACGATCCTGTTCTTTCTTCCCATTCCGGTCATCGTACCACGGATACTGCAGATTGTGCGATAGCTTGGTGTAATGTTGCGAGTCCCAAGCTCGGCTATGTGGTCCAGCTTTGGATGAAGGGTTAGGCTCCGGTCGATGTGAATGCTGTGCAAGCTCGATAATTTTAAACTCCCCATGATTTGACAGAACGCCAAATGTACCCTTTTTCGTTCCAGAATACCGCAAGCTCCATATGGTAGCGGAGCGGCTGTTATCCACAATGGGCCGAAAGTCCAACACGGCTCCGTCATTCGAGTTCCTTTGCTTGATGTAGCGTTGATCCCAAACAGTCACAACAGGGTCGCCGGTTGTACCAGCCGAGACGAAGTAATTTTCGTCCAATGGATCAATAGCAATGTTGTGAACTTGGCGGGTGGGGTATTGAGCAACTCCTGAAGTGGAAGAGTCTGAGCATTGTCAGTACCGATCATGTTGTGCAAAACGAACAAGGCTTACCGCGTAGATCGTAAATGCGAATACACTGCCTCGAAACGCCGGCAACAAGAGCATCTGGCTGGCTGGAGAAGAACTTGATACTGGAAATAGCCTCGGAGCTCGCCAACTTCTTGTAAGGCTCAGAAGTCGGTGTAACATTGGGATTGTTGAGATCGTAGATGTTCAGACAGACGTCGTTGCGCACCCGGTCCAGGCCAGTAGCCACATAGTTCTTTGTACTGAATGCAATGGAATTGCACTTGCGCTGGTGGCGAATGGGAAAGGAGTGTATAGAGCCTCCTTGCGGGCGGTCCGGATCGATCCGGACAATGATTGCTTCTCCCGAGGCCGATCCGATGCCCACGGTCGCCTCGTCGCGCTTCGACCAATCGAAAGCGGTGTAGTTGGGTAGCTTGTCACGGAGACATAGCTGTTTGTACTGGACCTTGTTCTTCTCGTGCCTTTGAATCTGGCAGAGTCGCAGGCGATTGGTCGCCACGTCAATGATCAAAAACCGCGGCGAGCACTCGGTCGCATGCGGAGACCATCTGATGGCGGTTTCCATGCTCGCAGCGCTGCGTTGAACGGTCGGCCGAGTCGCGAACGCTAGGGAGGGGCATCAAGCCGGATGCATGCACGTGAAGCGCAATGCATCAGCGGAGACACGCCCCGGGTGTGGGTGCAGGTGAAGGCCACGGGTTGTCATGCGCTCGGGGCGGCCAAGGCGCTAAATTGGGCGGTGTACGGTTCTGCCGCCCCGCCGAAACTTTCGGCGGTAGCGGGCGGACACGGCGGCCCTCCAGCTGCGTCGCCCACCACCATGTCTACCGCGCGTGCAAAGCGCAAGCGCGCCGCCGCCGCCGCCGACGACGACGACGACGATGCGGACCGCGGACGGAAGCAGAGGCAGCAGAAGCAGCACCCCAAGCGACCGCGGCCCGGCAAATACACGAAACGAGGCCATGCACGGTCGGCAGGTGCAATGGACGCCGAAGAGGAGGCACAGAAGTCGGTCAATGCGCTCAAGAACAGGATACGCGACCTCACGCGCTTGCTGCGACACGCCGACAATGATGACAAGAATCGCATGCCGCAGGGAGTCCGCATCGAGCGCGAACGAGAGCTCGAGTCCTGCAGGCATGAGCTCGCGGAGAAGCGGGCGGCGCAGCGGGAAGCCAAGTTCCGGAGCGACATGATCCGGAAATACCACATGGTTCGCTTCTTTGGTGGGCTACCGTGCTCCGCCAGCCACCTGCACCCCGCTGACTGCGCATAGAACGGCAAAAAGCCACGCGAACCCTCAAGCGCCTCCACAAGCAGCTTGCCGCGCTGGAGGACGAGTCGGCAACGGCCGAGAAGGCGAGAAGGATACATGATGCCGAGGTCGACCTCAACTACACTCTCTACTACCCGCTGTTGAAGACGTACGTTTCACTGTATCCCAAGCAGCCCAAGCATGGCGACAAGCCCAGCGATGGTGCACTGCCCGCGGGCGGACCGAAAGGCGACGTCGACATGTGGAAGACGGTGGAGAAAGCGATGGAAGAGCATACACTTGAGGCGCTCCGAGAGAGCAGAGAGGGCGTCACAATACCAGGAGCACCAGAGCGTAGGCAGGGCAAGGTGGCGGAGAAAGACAAAAACAAGAAGGAACATCTGAAGGACGACATCGTTGGTGCGATGCAAGACGAGGACGGAGAGGACAGCGACGAGGGCTTCTTTGCTTGACACCATTCACAGCTTGAGCATGCAGAACTCGGAGGGTTTCCTTATTTGTACGCACCCACACGACGTCGCAGTTGCGACCGAGTTTGAAGCAGATGGCCAAATCGTTGCTCCAACCATAAGGCCTTTTCTGGCTGGAACCTGGGGCGGTTATGGCTCGGACTGGAAGGTCCCGTCCTTGCCCCGCAAAGGAGGCGGTGCCCGCGGAAATCAAGGCGATGACCGGCGCTTTGCACGTTGCTCATTGCTGACGGGCACACACAAGCGCCGATGCACTCTGAATAGCCCTAGTGCCAGGACACGGCAGATGGTAAGACCGGAAGCCATGGAACGGGTAGTTGTCTCCGGAACAAACACATTAGGATTTGCACCATCTGAATACAGCAACCTTCGAATGCGACGTTTCACTTCTTGAACTTGGATCGTCAGGGGACGGTGACGGCATTTGCCGACGTGCAAATAAAGATGCTGCGGGCGGCCAAAGATGGACGTGGCTGAGAGCATGGTCTTCTTTGAGGCCATTTGGTGCAAATCATCCCGAATCCTGCTAACGCCAACCACTACCTCCTTCGAACAGCCACATGAGCGCGTGTACTGCTTCGCATATGTGATTATTGTGATCCTCTTCCCACGCGTGAACCCGGACCCCAAACCAACTTCTCCTTTCTGCAGCGTTCCGCCACCGGAACAATCCAGTATCTTGCATGCCCAATGACGACAGATGGGATGCTCCGAGGCTCGCGCCAGCGCCGCGCCTTGTCTAATAACTCGCCCTAGGCCAATTCTCCATTCAACATTTTCGATAGCGCGCAGAGCCCCGTGCTGTCTTCCAGGTGCACAGTAACCTTTTACTCCCACCTTCCCAACATGTGACGTCGTCAGGCGCCTCGCAGGCGCGCTATTACTCCACGGGACCATGTTTCTGCCTGCACGAACCAATCCTACGCCCCTCCCGCTAGTGGCACGGAGCTTGTTTTGCCACGAGAACGGGAAAAGGTAGCGTGAATGCGCGGTGCCTTGGTGTACCTGATCCCGCATTTCAGAGCTAGCGGTCAATGTGCAGATATCCCTGCTGATCCGTTGACAATCAGCAAACGCTTTACAGGATCTATAAAACCTCGTTGCGCAACAACTTCCCAGCCCCGGCTACTGTCCTTCTCTGAGGCCAACTCGGGCGTACTTGATCGAGCTTCTAGAATGGCAAGAATGAAATACCTCCTTGCAGTTGCAGCTTTGTTGTTGAATGTTTTTGCTCTTCCTAGGAACACTAACTCGTATCAGAAGAGACAGGATTTACCACCGGCGGATGAACGTACGCAAGCTGTTGTAGACGTCTTTAGGACTGCCTGGGATGGATACTACCAATATGCATTCCCCAATGATGAGCTCCGTCCCGTTAATAACGGTCATAGCAACTCACGGTATGCCATCCCCTTTAACGGTCGCGGATCACCGCTAACACTGGGTTACACAGCAACGGATGGGGTGCCTCTGCTGTAGACGCCCTCAGCACTGCATTGGTCATGCAACAGAGAGATATTGTTAACCAGATCCTTGACTACATCCCCACTATCAACTATTACGAAACCAATACATCCGTTTCCTTGTTCGAGACGACCATCCGTTATCTTGCTGGCATGATCTCAGGGTACGACTTTTTGACTGGGCCACTAGCCGACTTGGCCGAGAACAAGGACAATGTGGATGCGCTTCTCGAGCAGTCGAAGAATTTAGCAAATGCTCTTTCGTACGCCTTTGACACTCCGTCAGGCGTACCATACAATAATCTTAACTTCAACAACCGGGGCAACGATGGCTCAACTACCAACGGACTCGCAACAGTTGGCACACTTATTCTGGAATGGGTCCATCTGGCCGACATCTCCGGCAACTCTACTTACGGCGAGCTCGCTGCGAAGGCAGAACAGTACCTCCTGGATCCTAAGCCCACCTCAAACGAACCTTGGCCGGGGCTAGTAGGAAATGCAATCAGTGTCGCGACAGGCGACTTCACGAACGCTAATGGTGGTTGGACCGGTGGCTCCGACTCGTTCTACGAGTACCTCATCAAGATGTATGTTTATGATCCCTCCCGGTACGGTGAATTCGCCGACCGTTGGGTCCTCGCTGTCGACTCTTCGATGGCGCACCTAGCGTCGCACCCTGCACCTCGCCCGGACATCACTTGGCTTGCTGCCTACAACGGACGGAATCTTTCCCTAGTATCGCAACATCTTGCGTGCTTTGATGGCGGTAACTTCATTCTCGGCGGACAGGTGCTTGGCAAGCAGGAGTACGTGGACTTCGGTCTGGAGCTCGTGCACGGCTGCCACGAGACGTACATCCAAACCGCTACGCGCATCGGTCCCGAGATCTTCCAATGGGAATCGGCAGGTGTACCTTCCGACCAATCTGCGTTCTTCAACCGTACCGGCTTCTACATCACAAATGGCGTATACGACCTTCGACCCGAAGTGATTGAGTCGTACTACTACGCGTACCGTGCCACCGGTGACGAAAAGTATCAAGAGTGGGCGTGGGATGCGTTCCAGGCTATTAATAAGACAACGAAAGTTGGCTCTGGGTATTCCAGTATCAGAGATGTCAATGCACCGGATGGTGGTGGGTTCTTAGACTTTCAAGAAAGCTTCTGGTTTGCTGAAGTACTGAAGTACAGCTATCTCATCCATGCGCCGGATGCAGAGTGGCAGGTGGACAAGGATGGGAAGAATGCGTGGGTGTTCAACACGGAGGCGCATCCGTTCAAAGTTCATTCGGGGGAACGCTCCCAAGGGGCTCATTCTCGAAGTACAGTATCATACGAAGACGCCTGATGTAATAAAACGAGAACTCCTCGTGGCGTATTTGAACCTGTTTGTCCATCTGCTGTCTACTCACTCCCACCGTGAATTCCGCCCGGCACAGTGTTAGCCAGGATTTCGAATCCCGTGCGCGGAGCTGATAGTTCCTCGTTCCCACTCCCTCTTTCTAGTGAATACTACGTAGTTGGGTCAAGGTAAACATTAGCGCATTGAGTGCCCTGCACACGTGTCCACGGCATCATCCGAGCAACCAGGACGGCATGTATCACAGGTGTACCAGCTGTAGGCGCATGTACCCATTGCACGAGGTACACGCTGATGTTTGCTACTCTCCCTTCCTTGACCGTCATGCCAACCCACCAAATGGAAAAATTTCCGTTGGCATATGGGCTGTTCATCTAAATGTTCAACGTGCATAGTATGAATCATTGCAAGCGCGGTTGCACTTATTCACAGAGCTCAGACACCTTCATAACGCGGGAGCGCACCAGGCTTAGTCGCTAGCATATAATTCGAGCGCTCACTTGTGATGAATCGCAGCTATACATGTAGCGTCCGCCACATTCGAGCATCGTCCAAGTTCCGGGCATTCAATGGTGACAGGTCGGGGACGAGCGTTGAGCCAATGTAGATGTTAACCACCAAGCTAATGAATCCATCACATTAGCTACGATGAACAGTCACTCATAAGATTGAAATGAGAAACGTCGCAAGGGCTATGGGATCATTTGAGAGAAGAACGTCTCGAGGAGGACGCATAGAAGCTACAAGGTTCTCCGCTAGGGTTGTGTTACCTTATGGTACATAACAAGTAAACGATTTTTTAACTATATAGTTTTATATAATTAAGTTAATATAATAAACAGATATTTAATAGTTTTACGCTTAGTACTTAAATATAAAATTATTACTTATACTTTTTATTATTATTATTAGGAATAGAGATTTTAAATATTTTTTAATCGAAAAGTAAAAGTACGCCTAGACCTCGATCCAGGGGTACGAACGCAGTAAGGAAACTTTATTAGGTACTAAATTATGTACGCAATAATTAAAAGCTAAAAATATTTTTTAATAATATTACTTTATTTACTCTATATAAGTTAAAAATTAGATTTGTTTAATAAATTAATATCTATATAGAGTAATAAATATTTTATTTAACTTATATTTAGTTTAAAAGTATATTAAGTTAATTAGTTTTTATTAATATAAAAAAATATAGAATACTATATAAGTTAATAAATATTATTATTATTTTTAATATATACTAATTTATATATAAGTATATTTTAAGCCCTTTCTCTACTCTAGTAAACTTTTTTAATATATTAAGTATAAAGGTATTATCACGGAGGCTTAAAAAGGTAAATATTAAATATTAATATTTAATAAAAATTTATATATAGGGAGCTTGCTAGGTATTCTAAAATAAGATAAAAGTATATACTAAGACGCTAGCTTTGCTAGTATAGGCGTACCTGTCTTAGTACTTATACCTAAGCAAGGGGCGTCTTTTATACCTATAATACTATCCCCCCTTTTAAAAAGCTTTGTTTCTAAAACTTTATAATTAGCCCTATATATTCTTAACTTTTATATAATAGGGCGGAGTTAAATACTTATAAGAATAAAATAGTCCTATTAGAGCAGTAAATATGTAACTATTTAAATAATAAACTATAAAGCTACTTTTATTATAATTTAACTATTAGAGTTATAAGTATAATAAATAAGTATAGCTTTTTTTATTTACTGCTTATATCTCTAAGAGAGCCTTTTATACTAAATTATATCGTTTTTACAATCCTGTTGTACTATTTATTTACTAGTTATATCTTATTATTTATTAGATTATTTTTAGTCTTTTATTATTATTTATTATTAGTTAATTATTTATTTATTATAGGCTAGACGATAACTATTTATATATCGTAAGCTTTTAGAAAGAATATACTTAATTATTAAAGTATTTATAAATAACGCTAGTAGTATTCTATAAAATATTTTTAATAGCCTATAATATTAAAGTAAAATTACTAGTTAGGGTTATTAAAATCTTTCTATTTAATAAGGAACTTTAGTAAGCCTTTATAACTAGTATTAAAATTAACTATATATTTATTAATCTTATAATTAAGTATCGCTTTAATATTATAAATTAGTAGGCTTTCTTCTATAGTAACCGGCCCTTATAGTTCTTACTACTACCCTAGTAATAGTATTATATTCTATAGGTAGAATAACTATAAGTAAAATTATAGATAAACGTCCTTAAGCGTAGTATAACTAGTAAAGTTAAGTTTAAAAGCTTAACTTATACTATAATAGTTATCCGGTTATCTATTATAAATATTTATAATTTTAAATAGTTTAAGGTTTTTATTTTTTAGTCCTTTAGAGTAACGCGTATAGATATTATATATATTAAATATAATTTAGTTACCTACGCGGATCTCTAGAGTAGATAGTTATTAATTATTAGTATACTTCTTTATTTTTACCTACGCTTATATTAGTATTAGATATAGTTATTATCTTATATAGTCTATATATATAAAAAGTCTATTTATAGCTTACGTGTTGCGTATTACTTTTTATCCCTTTAATAATATACTAAGAGGTTTAGTACCTATATATAGTAAATATCTCTTTATAACTTTAAATAGTATTATATTTATTAACATAATACTATTATTTACTTTAAATTTTATAACAGGTAATAACTTTATTTAATTATTTTACTTATAATTAATAAAGTAGCGTAAATAAGTCTTTAATACTTAATTAGTAATTTCTATTTACCTATTTATCTTTAGGTAAAAGACTATAAATAACTTTAATATTATATTAACCCTTTTATATAATTATTTTTAAAACTAAAATATAACTTATATACTACAGTCAGTAATAAATTCTAAAAAGTAGTTTTTTTTATACTAAATATATTTAATAAAAATTTAAATATAGGTTTCTGCGTTAAGAGATATTAAAAGTATAAACTTTTTTTTTTTAATAATTTGTCTACGAAGACTATAATATACTTATAATTATAATTATTATAATAGCTTTTAGGTAATAGTGTAATAAAGTTAATAAATATACTAGTCTAATAAGTATTTAATATAAATAGTAAGTATAGTAGACTGTGCTTATTCTTATATTTTAATTTTATTTTAAAATAAATAAAATAGTTACGTATATAACAGGCGACGCTATCTATATAATATAGCTAGTAGTAATATTATAATAATTATATATATATTTTATACTTACTATTATATCCGGCGGCGAGGTTATTATAATATAATTATATAAAGTATATTTAGAGTTTATTATTATAAAGTATAAAAACCTTATTATTAATATATAATACGTTATCGTTTAAGTAATAGTCTTATAGTTTAATATAAATACTAAGGTTATAATAAAATTAGTAAAGTATACAGTGTATACCGCTTTTTATAATATTAATTATAGCTTTAATAATATTATTATAGAGACTAACTACTTTAAGTAGCCCTAATAGATTTATGTTACTAGTGTCCTTATAACTATTATAAAATTTTAAAGTAGCGTTCTCGTTTTAACTATTAGAAATAAATAGCTTCTTACTAATTTTATAGATCCGTTATAATAAGCTTATAGTATTTAACTCTATTATATTTATTAAGATTTTAGCTAAATATATAGCGTATTAAGAGCTGCTATTATACGCAGTATACATAAGTAGTTTAAATTATTTAAAAAGTAATAGTACTTACTATTAGTACTATATTTAATTATTATATACATTTACAGGAATATTTTTAGTTTATTATATTAATATATTATATTTTATATCTTTTTTACTAAGTCTATATTTAATTATAAAGTTAAACTCTAATACAAATTTAATCTATTAAACTTACTAGTAATTTAACTATTTAATTATTATAAAATATTTTAAAACTTTATAATTAGAAAATATTTTTATAGGGTTAAGTATACTAGCGAGCTTAGATTACTATTTTTTAAAAACGCAGACAATTGCTATAAATTTTTTATTATAAATAGAGTAGTTAAGCTTAATCGGTTTTATCTTTATTAAAAAGAAGGTAATAGGTTATAAAGCGCTGTCTTTATTATACTATAATAATATATTAGTAATAATTTAATTAGATATATTAGTTTCTATAATTATATACGTATTAGAGTTAAAGTAAGTAAGTATTACAATATTAATAAAGGCACGTTTAAGCTGCTTAAAGGCCTTTTTAGTAGTAGGTATTAGTATAACTTTTTTTATAGCGCTGCGTATTAACTTAATTAGTAGTCTTATAACTTAAGAAAAATAATATATAAATTATTAATAAAAGTTTGCGAAGCTAATAAACGCCTAAATATTTTTAACTATTTTAGGCCGCCGCTACTCTATAATAATCCTAATCTTAGCTAGATCTATTTTTAGCCTATTTATAGATAGTATTATACTAAAGTAACTAACACGTTAAACTAAAAACTTATATTTATTAATATTAAGGTGCAGTTCTGCTTCGTAAAGCTTATATAGTATTTTAAAATAATATTACTTATAGTCCTAATTATTCTTACTAAAAATAATAATATTATTAAAATAAACTAAATAAAAGTTATCTAAATACTTATATAATAACTAATTAATATATTATTAAAAAGTGCCTAGGGCGTTATATAGCCTAAAGAGTATAATTATATATTTAAATAGACTAAATTGCGTAAGAAAAGTAGTTTTATACTTATTACCTTTTTTAATTTAGATTTTATTAAATACTATAATAATATTAAACTTAGAGAAAACGTATACCTTATTTATATAAATAAGTATTTTTTTTAACTTTAGTAGGGTATTATAATCTTTAATTATAATTTTGTTAAAGTAGTAATAATTAATATATATATAAATACCTCTTTTAGGCTTCTTAACAACTAGCAGTAGAGCAGTAAATAAAAAATTACTTTTATAAATATATTCTTTTACTATTTTAGTCTATATATAGGCCTTAATTACTTTAGTCTCTTTATATAATATTCCGAAATAGCGCTATATAGTTAGCTAACTACCTTTTTTTTAAATATATTTTATAATTAACGCCCGGTTAACGTAGAGGTAGTTTAGTAGTTTTTTTAAAATTTTATAAATTAGTAATATAGTAGAATTATTTTAGTAATTTTTATTTAATTTTATTAATTATAGAGTGTAGTTAATTAAGTTTTAAATAAAACTTATTAAAATCGGCTTATATAGCTGCAGTAGTAACTTATTTAATTTTTATAAAAATTATATAAGCGCGTTAGGTATAGTCTATATTATTACTTATTTTAAAATATACCTAGTCTTCTAGTATTATCTAAATAATAGAGTTTAAATTATAATAAACTCTTTTTATAGTAGCTTCTACTAAAATAATTATTATATTAACGCTATTTTTATTTTTTAGTTTAATTATTTTAGCGTAACTATTATTATACCGGTTATATATTATTTTAATAAGTAAACACTAGTATAAATAGTTATTACAGTAATAGTTTAACTTAAATATTATTATTTTTTTACTTTACTTATATAAAGGGTTATAGGTTTTAAGTTATAATTATCTAACTATTATATTATAGTTAATAATATCTATAACCTAATACTAATTTTTATTAATATATCCTTTAATTACTATACGCACCTTAGTTATATATATTATCTTACCTATAATATTACTATTAGTAAGTTTTAAAATAATAAAGCTTTATACTATAATTATCTAGAGCCTATAGGCGCGTATAAAATTAGTATTAATAACCTATTTAGTATAGCTACTATCTAAAAAAACGCGTATAGTAACTAATATTTTATTAAATATATTAACTTATACCTTTAGCTTTATCTAAATACTATAAGGTAGTTTATTTAATAGGTTTTTATTATAATTAAGTAAATAATCTGTCGCGCTGTATACTGTAGTAGTAATAAGTTATTTTTATAAACTATAAGCTATATAGTAAATATTACTTAATAAAATAAAAAATAATTATAAATTTAATTAGCTTATTAGCGCGCGTTACTTTACTATAAAATAATACTAGAGGGTATTAAAGATCTCCTTTTTATACGTAGATAAAGGTCTTTAAAAATAATTATTTTTAAAGACTATATTTTTTTTTAATACTTAATATTATAATTACTATTATAGGCGTTGTTAGTATTAGCGTTTTAAGTATTTATTATTTAAAGCTATTTAGCAGGTACTAAAACTATTAAACCTCTTTTATAAAATTTAGGCTAATTTTAGTTAAGTATATAGCTAGGCTTTAGGTAATATATATATACTTTCTTAGCTTAAATAGCGCGAAACTTCTTTAACAGATAATAATTTAGGTTAAAGATAAAGTTATATTTATTATTAAAATTAGGCTTTCTACTAACAGAAGCGCTAACCTGCGTAAACCTTTTATTATTCTTATTTTTATTATTTTTTTTTTAGGCTTTCTATAAGCAACGTCCTTAAGAGTTTTATATTAGAATAGTTACTAAATAAATTATATTTAAATCTTATTTACTAGAGCTGCGCTCGTTACGGCAGCTTTTAAATATAAATTAAAATTAGTTATAGCTTTAAATTTTATTAAAGTAAGTTCTAAGTATACTTATATCGCCTTATTTTTAAAATACGCTAACTATTTACTAAAGGGTTTATTATTATATTACTATAATTTACTAAAGTTAAATTCCGTAAGCGTAGTAAGTTATTAATTAATTAAACTAAATACTTTTTATAAGTTATTATACAATTCTTATATATTTTAGTATAAGTTATTTAATATTATAATAGTGTAGTTATAAATATAAATAAGTATATAATTTTTATATACTTAATAGAGGTACTTAATTTTAGACTACTTATTAGAAAAGAGCTTATATAATTACTAGAACTTCGTCTTTATATTTTTAATCTATATATTTAAGTTTTTATTAGCAGTATTACTAAACTTATTAATATCCTTCTATCTATTATTTAAATAGCGCTTCTGTTTAAAAATAGTAGTATTAACTATTAATACTAGTATACTATTATATTAGTATTAATTTTTATAGAGTATAAAGTAAACTTTATTAAATAATATTAACTCTATATTACTATAATAAAAAGAACTATTAGAGCTACTAGAGCTATTACTACTATTATTATTAGATAGGTTTAAAAATATAAAATTTTATAATAACTTATATAATACTGTCTTTTACTTTTTCTTATTATTCTTTTTATACTTTTTATTCTTTTTAAAGAATTTATCGTTAGCTATAATACTATAAAACGCTTTTACTAATATTTTTAAATATTTTAGTTTATCTTATAGTTTACGCGCTTTTTAATTTACTATAGTAGAGTATTACTTATATTTATTACTACGTTAGATTGCCTTACTAAAAGTCTTATTAGTAGTTAGTTAATACTACTATTTAGTATTTAATTTCTTTTATAGAATATACGCGTTGTTTTTTATACTATTACACTCTTAATAGATATAAGTAACTAATTAAAAAGTACTATTAAGATTCTATTTTTACTACTAAATCTACAGCTCTAATTACGCTATATTTATTTTAGTAGTATATTATAGTTTTTATATTTTTACTTTTAACTATTTTATAAGTTTAATTATTTATTTAGCCGCGTTTAAATTACTATATAATATACTTTAGTAGTAAAAGTACTTTAAAATAATAATAAATTAGTCTTTTAGATATTCTGCTACACTTACCTAAAAGTTATTAGCTAAAAAGATAGTAGTAATAACGTGCTTATTTATAAATTATCTTTTAGGTAGAGTGCGCGCTAGAATAAAGTATTTATATTTAAATTTTTCTTTAGAGTACTTTTTATTAGTTATAATAGCCGTCCTAATAAATAATAAAATATTAGCTTTTATAGCCTTAGCTTATTTAATAAATACTCTATAATTAACTATAAAGCTATATTATAATCGCTAGTCTATTATAGATTAACTAGTAACAGTTATTATATTAAGATTTTTATTATTATTATTACTAATATTTAGTAAAATAGGGTAGGAGACGCTAAAGCTACTTTTATAGTAATTATTTTTTAAAGGTTCTTCGCCTATATTTACTATTAAATTTTTTTTTATCTTTTTAGTAAGAGGGCTATTTATAAACTATTTACTAAGCTTATAAAAGGTATTTAGTAATTTAGTAATTATACTTTTATAAGATTTACTAATTTTAAGCTTAAAAGTAACTTTTTTTACTATACCTAGCAATTGCGGCAGCGATAGTAGAAGTAACTTATTTAACTAATTATATAATATATTATTAGCTAGTATATACTAAGTTAACTTTTAAGTATTATACTTTTTAGTAGTACTATTACTAGCCGGTTTTTAAACAGCGCTATTACTAGTTAATTTATAAGTAGCGCTATTACTAGCCTATTTAGATAGAGTTTTTATATAAAGTTTTACTATCTTATTCGCACTAATAGGTATTTTATATAGTATAAAGAATTAGTCTACTATAGCTATATAATTAATAAAATATAAATTTTTAAAATCTAGCGCTTACGCGGTCTATTATAAAGTATTATTTTATAAGTATTTTATTTATAGGCGTAGAGGGATACGTAGATTATATTATAAAAACTTAAAAAAGTAAATATTAAATATTAATATTTAATAAGAATTTATATATAGGGAGCTCGCTAGGTGTCTTAAAGTAAAATAAAAATATATACTAAGACGCTAGCTTTGCTAGCGTAGGCGTACCTATTTTAGTACTTATACTTAAGCGAGAAGCGCCTTTTATACCTATAATAGATATATATATACTCCTTTTTTTTTTAAAACCCCTTTTAGTCGCCCCGAGCCACTATAGTTATACTTTTTATTTAATTAATATATAAATATAAAATATATACTCTAGTAAAGGGTATATATATAAATATTATTATCTTTTAATATTTATATATTAATTAAATAAAAAGTGTAGCTGTAGTAACTTAGGGCGACCTAAAAGGGGGTTTAAAAAAGAAGAAGTATATGTATACCTTTATAATTATCTTTTAATATTTTAAAAATATTAATTAATAATTAATGTTATATATATATCTAGTAACCAATAACTACTATTATAACCTATTAATTACTTTTTTAACTTTATTTTTATTACTTTTTACTTTGCCTATATACACACAGGTAGTATAGCGTTTAATAATAGTTAATATTTTTATTTATAATTATAAATTCTTTCCCGCCTATAAAAATAACTATAATACTAAGTACGCCCATTTACTAGTCTATCTACTTAGCCTATATACTAAAAAAAACTAAAAAGCTATATATTAGTCCCTCTAAAACTTTTAAATATTTTCTATTTACTATAGTATTTTTATAATAAAGGTATACATATATTCCTCCTTTTTTAAAACACCTTTTAGTCGCCCTAAGCTACCACAGCTACACTATTTGTTTAATTAGTATATAAATATAATATTTTTATAAAGACTTTACTATTTTTTACTAATTACTTTATAGGCTTTATACTTATATTAACTACGTTTTTACTACTATTACTACTTTTATCTTAACTATTACCTTTACTTTTATATTTATATTTCTTATACTAAAGGATACCTACTATATTTATAAAATACTTACTTTGCCTATTAACTCTACTATAAACTATATATTATATTTTTTAATTTTTTAATTTTTATTACATTTCTGTACGTTCTTATTAATAATTTTTTTATAATTACTAATCCTACTAACCTAATATTTAATACTTTAACTACTTTTTTAATTAATAGGGCTATTATCTTATCTATAGGACTATATTTTATAGTTAAATATAGTTATAATTTTAAAATCTACCTTTTCTCTATTAGCTACTTTTAGATAAATAAAATACGTATACTAGTAAGTATCCGCTAGGGTTATATCTTTATTACCTATTATTAAGTAAAATAACATTATAAAAAGAGCTTAAATAACTATACTAAACACTATTTTAGACGCCTTTTTTTTATATAATAAAGTTACTATTAGTAACTACCTAATTAGAAAGAAAAGTACTATATATACTATAGGACCTAACAACTAGCTTTTAAAAATACTATATTAAGTTTAATTAAAAAAGGTACTATACTAAAATAGATACATAATAATCGCTTAATAGTACTTAATAGATTCGTAGCTTAGTATAATTTATTATTTTATAATAACTTATACTTATATATCTACTATTATAAATTAATACTAAGTAGATATTTATAAAAAAAATATAAGAAAATATTTATCTACGGTACGTATTATAATAGTATTTAATAATTAATATATATACTCCTAACGTACTGTAAAATAGTTTACTAGTAATATATATATAAACGGTTCGCGGCGTATACTATAAAGTATATATATATACTCTACTAAACTTAAATAAAGTAAGTAAAAAGAAATAATAAAAAAGTTAAAGTTAAAATAAGTAATCTTTTATAACTAGTATAAAATAATAGCAGCGCTTACGTAACTTTTAGTATAATACTATATAATAGTATACTTAGTATAACTAAAAAGTAGTATATACTTATAGTAGCTATTACTAAAAGACTAAAAATTTAACTAAAATATAGATAATAAAACAGAACACCTTATAGATCGAATAAAAAACTAGTATTATTAGTATTTTTAAACACCTACTAAATATTTAAGGTATAAGGTAGTACGTAATAACTATTTTAGGCGTAACTACTATTTTAGTAAGTCTACTACTAAACTAATAACTTATAGAACTTTTACAGTTAAATAAAAACTTTATATAAAAATAATAAAATAACTTAAAGACTTTATATAAAAGTAGGCTAAATAATCCTAAGTATATTACAGAGTTATAGGTATATAGTATTATAAAAGCGTAATAGGTATATAAGGCCTAAATATTAAAAGATTTTTTAAATTAGGCTATAAGGACTATAAGGGGATAATAGCTAGCGGGTCTAAAGTAATAAAAATAAATAGCTTAGTATATAACTAAATAAAATAGAATATTCTATATTAATTATTTTATTATAATTCTAAAACCTCTAGGTCTTTATTAAGACTAGTTAGACGCCTTAAGATTAATTAAAATATATATTTTATTATTATTAGCGTTAATAAGAGGAGTAGTATTAAGACCTTTACAGAAGAATAATATTTTAGTATATATTTTTCTTTATTTAATTAACGTTTAGCTGTGTTAACTATAAGAGAAGATAGAAAAGAAATATATATATAATAGTAGTAGCTATATTCTACGTATTTTTTTTCTAAAGAATATAGTTTTAATAATAGATTTTTTTACTTTTTTTATTTAACGTTTTTTTAGGGGGTGCGCGCTAAGTACGCTAATAGTATATTAGTATAGCGCTATATCTTTTTTAATTTAGCCTTACCTAACTTTTTTAATATATTAAGTATAAAGGTATATATATACTCCCTTTTTTTTTGGTTACCCTGAGCTATTACAGCTATATTTTTTATTTAATAAATATATAAATATATATATATATATCTAGTATAAAATTAAGTAAAATAATATTACTTTTTTTTTAAAAAAAATAGACGCTAATATTTAGCGTACCTGCCTAATTAGAAAATAGATATATACCCCTTTTTATTATACTTTTAAAACGTCTCTCTTTTTATAGCTTATAATTCTTCTATTTTTTAAACTAATATTATTAAATAAGACTATATTAAATTATAAATCTATTTAATCTAATTCGGCCTAGTTCGCTACGCTAAGCCTATTAGGAATAAATTTTTATCTTATCTAACCTTAGATAGTAATATTAGCCTAAAATACCTTTAGATATTAAGTATTTTACACTAGACTTATTCTTTTCCTTAAGGGAGATTTTAGCTTCCTATAGCCTTATATTAATTCCTTAGCAGTGCCCTACACTTCTAAAAATTTTACTTTTAACTAGTAGAATAGACGCGTTTAAAGAACGCTTATAGTAAAAAGAGGAATTAAATTCCTAATATACAGAAGATAATAAAAATTTAAAGAATTTTTAAGAAATTTAATATATTTCTAGGTATTTATCTACTATACTACTCTACTAATAATATTACTATAGTAGCTAAAGATAATATAAAAAAACTTTTAAATATAAAAAGTATAAATATTTTTATATTTATTATATATTATAATAAAATTTTATTTTTTAATAAAAGTTAAACTACTTTTATATTATAACACTTATATTTTAGGAAACTAACTACTAATTATAAATTTTTTTTAAACTAGCTTTATAATACTTTAAATATAATAATAATATATATATATAATATAATAAATAGGTCTAGACTTAACTATAATACTTAGGTCTAATTAGTTATAATTATACTTATTATAGGAGGATAAAATAAGCGTAATTAAAAAAGTTATCTTTTTTAAAAATTTTATATAAAATTAATTACTAACTTATAAAATCTATAAATGGTACGATTTTAAAAAAAAAATTATAAAAATTTTATAAGTATTTTAATTATTACTTATTAATCTGGCCCGAAGAAAAGAAAAGAGTAGAGGTAATAGTAGCCCAATACTACTAGCGTACTAAACTGCAGTACGCTAAGCTATATATTAAGCTATATACTATAGATATAAGTTTAAATCTAACAAAACTAAAAATATTTTTTATAATTTTTATATACGCTTATTTTTTTAACTGTATCTAGAAAAATAACTTTTTTTTAGCTTATACCTTTTTTAGACTAGTGTTCTAACGCTACACTTTACCTCTCTTTATATAATTTATATAATTGCTTATTAATTACGTATAATAAAGTAAAATTAGCTATATATAATAATATTTTATATTCCTTTTTTAGGTTTCTATAACTTTTAGTTAGAAAATATATGTAATAAAAATTTTAACTATATCTATTTAGGACTAGTATAGATTATATAATCTAGATTTTAATAAAAGTTTATTATATAATAATATATTCCGGTCTCGATAGAGACTTAGAAGTTTTAAAGTAATAATAAAATAATTAGTATAAAATATTTTATTTTATTTATTTATATATTAAGCTATTTATTTATATTTTTCTTATACTAGCTATCTATTATCCCTCCTTTAAAATTCTTTTTTTACCTACCTCTAAATATTCTCTATAGTATTAAGCTACAGTCCTAATTTATATACTAGTAACTTTTACTTTATATTACTTTAATTAAAGTTATATACGCCCTCTACACTATAGACTATAGCTTTTAATATATTTAGGTACTTATTATAAAACTCTATAGTGTTTTTATTTTAGCGCTTAATAGTTACTAGTAATTATTTTTTATAATTTACTTTTATAAATTAACTATTTTATATAGTAGTATAGCTATTGTAATTTTAGTAATTTTTTTTTTACTTAATAGTATCTATAAACGACGGATTTTTAGTTTACTCTTTATTTATTTAAATAACTTTTTCTTAGCTAGATTTTATAATTTTATATCTATAAGTATAAATTTTACGTAGGTATACGCTAGTAAATAGATTAGAGTTAAGTTAGGATTAGGTTAGCTTATGTAAAACCCTAACCTAGTTATATCCCTAACCTATTTTTTTAATACTAGTATAGGTTAGAATTAAATTAGAGTTATATAGACTAGATATTAAAATTAAATAAAAATTATATAGACTATAAATTAAAGTTAAATTATAAAATTTAAATTAGAATTATTTAATTAGGGTATATATTATAGTTAGTTATTGTAGTCTATTATAATTTATAAAGTAGATAGTTATATTTAAGCTATAATATAGTTTTTTTATTATTTACGCTATACTCTATACTAAACTAAAAAATATAAAAACCTAAAACTGTAGTTATACTTTTATAAGTACCTTAGCACTAATTAAAAATCTTTAGCCTGAATAGTAACCCTTTTAGTATAAATATAATTTATATTATAGTCTATAATAGTTAGTATATAGTAAATAATATAGTATAAGTTATTATACTTTTAAAATATTTAACTAAAAAGCTCTTAAAGGCTTTTTATATATTTTATAGTAGTAAAAATTACAATTAGTAATTTTTACTAATAAATTCTATATTAGTAATTTTCCGTACTAGTTAAGTAAAGAGAATTTATTTAATTAGTAGGCTAGTTTTTTATTAATAGCGTTTAATCTCGCAAAAGGTAATAATTATATAATATTAATATAAAGATATGTATATACTCCTCCTTTTTTAAACCCCTTTTAGTCGCCCCGAGCTACTATAGCCCCACTTTTTGTTTAATTATTATACAAATATAATATATAATATTAATATTTAACTATTATTAAAAACTATCTTTTTCGATATATTAAGTATAAAGGTATACACATACTCCTTCTTTTTTAAAATCCCTTTTAGTCGCCCCGAGCTACTATAGCCACACTATTTATTTAATTAGTATATAAATATATATATTAAAAACTATAATAACCCACTTCTTAGTTTAAATTAGTATTTTTTTAGAGTATTTCTACTAATAGTACTTATATATTTTTTATCTTGTATACTCTTACTACTAGTAGTTCCCTCCTAGATAAGAGGTAATAAAAGGCCCTACTTAGGTAACCTAAGTATTAAAATCTATATTATATTTAGTAAAATTAATATACAAAGTTTATTATTACTTTAATAGTTTTTATTTAATATAGTTTAATTTAGTTTTATAATATTATACCTCCTAAAGCGCTAAAGCTCTTAATATAAAATTTTTTTACTACTATTACTAGCAGTTTTCTCTAATATTTAATAATTTAATAATAATAATCTTTTTACTAACTCTCCCTCTATAAGATTAATTTTTAAAGTACTAATAACTAATTTAAATTTTTTTAGGTAATTTAAAGTATTACGTACTACTATTTTTATTTATTTATTTTTTTATTTTTACTATAAGTACCTAAGCTTAGTAACTGTTTTATACTTTTAGTTTTACTTAGTCCCTCTTTTTATATATATATAAATATATACTTTATATTTACTGTAGCTATAGTTTAAAATTCTAGATCCTATTTTTATAATATACTACTAGTTTTTTTTTATTTTTAATAATAATTACTATACACTACTAAAGTAATCTATTATATTTATATACTAATCGAATAAATAGTGTGGCTGTGGTGGCTCGGGACGACTAAAAGGGGTTTTAAAAAAGGTAGCAATCTATTAATAGCATTATATAAAGTAATAAAAGTATTTACTTACTATATATACTACTACTAGACGGCTAAATTATTATATACTAAAGTAATAATACTAAGTTTAAATATAGTAAGAGTTACTATATCTAGCTAAAAGAAGTATATACGCTACTTAAGCTAGACAAAGTTACTTTTATATAATCTTTTAATATTCTTAATTTTTAATTCAGTAATCTATAGAGTATAAAAGTATAAGTATTTATTTATAATTATATAGAGGTTATATAAAGGATTTACTTATATTTTATCTCTTAATACCTTATTAGTTTTAATAGTAAAGCGTGAATATTATTTAAACTTATTAAATATAGTAATTAGGTAACTTTAATTATAGAGAATATTTATATAGTAATTATATAGGTTTTTCTACTATTTATATAATACGTATAGTCCTTAAGGTAACTATATTATATTACGCCAAGTACTTTAGTATTTACTAATACAGGCTACTAGTTTAACACTAACTATAAGTCTACTAGTATACTTATTATTTAATTAAGTAGCTATTTAAATAGATATTATTCTTAGTTAACTATTATAAGCTTAGCTTTTAATTATTACATATATAGTTTAGTATTTAATAGAGTTCCTTTACTACGTTTATAACCCTAGATTATTGTCTAGGCGTACTTATTACTTTTCGACTACTAGTAGTTACCTTTTTAAACTACTTAAAACTTTTAAAAACTTTTTTAGGCTAATATTTACTAAAAGAGGTAGGTTTTTTACTATAAGTTAGATAGGTGCGCGATATTATAAAAATAGAGTAAATAATTAAATGTATATTAAACTATTCTAATTATATATATAATAAAGAGTAAGTAGTTAAGTTAGTAGTAGAGTAGGTAAAAGTAATAATTAAATATTTATACGTAATTAGGCTAATAGTATATAAACTACTATTATCGCTATTACCTAATTACGTATAGGCTGCTTTTTAAATTAAACTAATATATTTTACTTTTACTACTTTACTATACTATACCTTATACCTAACTTATACATTATTATATATTTTTATTATATTAGTGTACCGTATTATAGATTTTATTAAATAAGAGACTTTTAATTATATAAATAGACTACTACTACCTTATAAAATTAAAATTCTACTAGATTTTAACTATAATAAGTAGGATAAGCTTACCGGAGTAATTAATATAGTTATTTATAATAGTATATTTTAACTAGTATAGAGTTTTACTTACAAAATATATAAAATTAATAAAATCTTTAAAATACGTAGTATAAGTAGCTTATAAAAAAGTTACCTAATAAATCTATAAGTACTATTTAAAAGCTAGCTAAATTTAACCGCTTACGCTGTAGTATAAAAAATTAATTAAGTATAAAAAATATAAAAGAGAAGGTCCTAAAAAAAGTTATTATAGTAAATTATTTAGTAAAATCCTAATTTATAAATAAGCTTAAGGTAACTAAATAAAATATTAAAAAAAATAATTAGGATAGAGATTAAGAAGCTTAGGGAAAAAGAGTTTTATAATAAAAAGAGTAGTAAGTTATTATAGCGATTTTTTACAGTCTTATATTAATATAGTATAGCTAAATAGCTATAGATATAACTTAAACGTATTTTTAAACATTAAAAGAATATTAAATTAAAAGTTAATAATAGGTAGTATATAAAAGTCTTAAAAAAGGGCTTTTAAACTAATATAGGCGACCCTAAGAAAAATATTAAAAGTTATATAGTAGCTTATATATATAATATAAGTAATACCTTATAGAAAATTATATAAAATACGTATCTAAAGGGATTAGTAAAGCTAAAATTAAATATATTTAAAGGTAAATAGACGAAGAATAAGTAGTATATCTTTATAGAGAATATAATATTAAAAAAGCTAGTAATAGTAATAGTCTAAAATAAAAAACAAGTTTATTATATTATTTTATTATATATACGTACTAATTACTATAGAGAGCGTAAGCTAATATTTATTAAAAACTTTTTAGTAATAGTAATATAACTCTTAAAAGTAAGAAACTATATATTTTAGGTAATAAAAGAAATAAGTGCGAAGAGCAGGTTAATAATAATTTAAAAATTAATAAGTACTATAAGGGGCCTAGTAATAAGTATAGAATAAAAAAATAGTAGTAAGAGTTATAAGTAGAGCTATAAATAAAAAATAAAAAATCTTTTAAGAAGAAAAATAGACTAGTTCCTCTAAAATAACGTATCAGGATTTCTTTAATAATAATATATAAGTAGAGATTATTAAATAGTACTACTATATTAAAATAGTTAATACGAGCCTAATAATAATATATTACTAATAACTTAAACCTATAAACTCTATATAATAGCTTTTATTATAATAATTATTATACTTAAAATTTTTTAAATTATAAATAATTTTTATATATCTATTTTATATAAGTTCTTAGTTATTACTATATTTTATTAATTAATATATTACTATTTATTATTAACACTAGAGTTTTGTTTTATAAATTTAAAGTTTTATAACCTTATACTTCCTAAATAATTTTTATTTTTTTTAATTATTATATATTAGTATTTTTTAAACATATTAATAATAATAAAATATAAATTTTTTATAATTTAATATAAAACATTAAGTAATATAAGTAGTATATACTTTTATTAAAGAAGATATAAAAATTAAAACTTCTATAGCCTTTTAATTATATAATATTATTTAGACTTAGAATAAATATGTATTATACTATAAGCTAAATATTAATAATATTAAATTATAGTACGAATAATAATTTATTAGTAAAAGTATATAAGACTTTTTTAATACATTAAGTATAAAGGCATACATATACTCCTCCTTTTTTAAACCGCTTTTAGTCGCCCTGAGCTACCACAGTCACGCTTTTTGTTTAATTAATATATAAATATATAGTAAAATTGTTATATTATTAAGACTTACTATTTAAAAAATTTTTAATATTTAATAACTTTTCTAAAATTATTATATATAAGATATAACTTTATAATATTATTATATTATAAGTAATAAAGGTATATATATACTCCTCCTTTTTTGAAACCCCTTTTAGTCGCCCTAAGCTAATACAGCTACACTATTTGTTTAATTAGTATATAAATATATATATTATATATAAAGAATATATAATATTATTTAATATATAATAATTTATACTAATTATTATATTATATTAAAAAATTATCTTTATTTCTTAACAATATTAAAAGAGTTATTCAATATTATATTTTTTTAAATATTTTTTTTATTAATATAGTAATTTTACTAATATATTATTATTACTTATTAGTACTATAATTATATATTATAAATATTTAGTTTTAGTATAGTATAGATTTATTTTAAGTAGGTACTAAATAATATTAAATAATTAAAAAGTTATAAGACTTTTAATATACACTTTTTCGTAAACAGGAATATACTAATTTTTTACTTAGTAATATATATTAAACTTTAATTATTTTATATTTTATAATTATAAATATATTTTAAAAATACTAATATGTAATTACTCTAAATAATAATTAATAAGTATTTAGTAAGTATAAATTTATAAAACGTTAGTCTTAATAGTAAAGCGCAAGTACTATTTAAACTCGTCGGACATAGTAATTAGGCGATTTTAATAATAAAGGAAGTTTATATAGTAATTATATAGGTTCTTTTACTATTTATACTATACGCGCAGCCCTTAAGGTAATTATATTATATTACGCTAAGTACCCTAGTACCTACTAATATAGACTACTAGTTTAACACTAACCGCTAGCCTACTAATATACTTATTATTTAATTAAGTAGCTGTTTAAATAGATATTATTCTTAGTTAACTTTTATAAGTTTAGCTTTTAATTATTACGTATACAGTTTAGTACCTAATAAAGTTTCCTTACTACGTTTATACCCCTAGATTGTTGTCTAGGCGTACTTATTACTTTTCGATAAATTTATAAAACTTTAAATTTTAAAAAAAATTTAGTTTTAGTAATAAAAAGTAAAATATTAATAAATATAGTATAGTAACAACTAAAATCTTATATAATATAAATATATAAAAATAATTTATAATTTTAAAAGATTTTAAATATATAAAATTTTATACTAAAAGCTTTTATATAGAATTTAATAGTCTTAAATTATTAGCGACGCACTAATATTAGGGCGCGTATTAACTATTTTAGTACGGTATATAGGTCACGGGCTAGTTAGTATTTATTATAACTAATAATAATATTTTATAAGGTTATTTAAAATATTACTAATATATAGGCCATTACTAGTACTTATATCTATATTAATATAATTTAATAAAACATATGTATAGTATATACTAAAAATATAATATTTAATTAGAGTTTTACTTAGTATTATACTAACCCTCTAATATTATAAAAAATTATATATTAAAAAACTTAAAAATTACTATATTCTACAGTTAGTTTTAATAAAATTACTTACCTAAACTCTTTTTTAAACTATAGCTAAATAATTTTATAAATTATTAAAAATTAAATTTAGTTACTAACTACTAAAAGTACTATACCTATATAAAATAATTATCTATAAAGTTATTAACAGAGAAAGAAGAAAAGTTAACTTAATTAAATTTTTAGCCGTATATATTAAGTAAAATAAAAAATAGGAAGGGGTACTATTTATATAGAATAAGTAGTAAAATATAACTAAGTAGACTAAAAACCCTATAAATATTACTCTATACTAGAATTCTTATACTTACTTTAGTTAGGTATAGAACTAATTTAAAAAGTTACTAACTATATAAATAGCTACCTATATATATTCTACTTTAACTATAATCTTATTCTTTAATAGCTATTAGTAAAACGTATTAAAATTAAATAATATATTAGAAGTCAGCACTTTATTAACTACCTAAGTATTTAGTTTTATAAAAATATATAAGTTTCTATTTATAAATAATAATTTATACCTCTTACCCTCTTTTTATAATTTTTAAATAGAGATATATTTATACTAGTTTTATTATATTCTGCTATAACCCTTAAAAAGAAACTTATATAAGTTATAGTTAATAATAACTAGTTTTTTTAAATAGTTAAGCGGCTATTATTTTACTGCTTTATTTAATTCCATTAACTCGAGCCTATAATAATTAGCTATTATATATTTAGTCTAATATTCTAAAGTTAGTTTTAGTAAGCTAAAGTGTATTTTTTTTAATAATTTTAACTAATTAACTAAAATATTAATTATATTAAATATATAGTCTATATTTAATTACTTTAATTTTCTTACTATTAAGGTATACTATATTAATTATAACTAGCGACTTTAGAAGAAGTTATTTAATTTTATCTTAATACGCGGAAAGTATACTAGTACTTTTATAATAATAGATATACTATAAGTATTATTAAAAATAAATATTAAATTACGCCTTATATCTATTACTTATAATAATACTAGGAATAATAATATGCATACTTATATTATTTAAGAGAAACTAGTTTATAAAGGTATCTCTAAGCGCTTATAAGAGAATATTATACTATATTTAGCTTATATTATTAATTATGTTGTCTAAGATATTATTAAGTATTTTAACCTAGTAGTATTACCTATAGTTTATAATATTGAGATATTATAAAAATAATATATTTAAAAAATAAAAGCGTAGGTATCTATTTTAAACTCTTTTTATAAAATACGTATACTATTATTATATATATTTATTATATAGTAAATAATTACTAGATCTAGACTTTATATATTACTATTAACGTATTATTATAATATTATAAGCGTTTTATTACTATATAATAATACTTACTACTTAAAATACAGCTATCTATTATCTATAATAGTAATATATAATAAAAGTTAATATTTAATATATATACGCACGTACTTAAAATCTAGAACTATATTAATAAATAGCTAAAATAAGAAATTATATTTAATATAACTGTTAGGGTCGCCGATAGCGATATAACTAAAATTAATTTTTATAACCTTAAGTAACTTAAACTATCTTTTATAGAGTAGTACTACTATAAATTACTTATTAAAATACTAAAACTTTTTAAAAATACTATAAATTTTATTAGTAAAAATCGAAAATCTTAAATTTAATATATTTAGCTTATATTTAACTATCTCTTCAATTTCTTAAAAAAGATAATAGTTAAGTTATATAATAAGAATTTAAAATAAAAAAAAATAGTAAGTAATTAAAAATAGTGTAATTTATAACTAAAATTAATTATACTAAATTAAATAAATACTATTTAAAGATAGACGTACAGCGAAGGTATTTATTTACTTATATTACTATTTTAAATCTAATATAAAGGCTTATAGTATATAAAGTATAATTATTATAAATATTTATTTTAGGTCGCCCCGAGCCACCACAGCCACACTCCTTATTTAATTAATATATAAATATATAAATATTTATTATAGTAGGACCCTAATTACTAATTTAAAATAATATATAAAAACTCTACTATAAAAATACCTAATAAAAATAATTTTTTAATTATCTTAATTACTATAATAATAATTAGCGTATAAGTTATATATAAGTATTAAACCCCTGGCCGGCACTTGTTTATTTAGTTATTATTATCCCTTTTATTAAACTGTCCCTTTATTAATAGTAAGTTAGTTATATAACTATTAGAAGTTTAGCTTTAGTAGCTGTTTAATAGTTACTTTTAAAGTTATAAAAATATAACTAACTACGCTAGTTACTAGTTAATTTATAATACCCTAAGTATTATTATTTATTACTTATTACTTTTTATTTTTTTTAAGTTTTATAACTCTAAATATACTAACTCTATATAGCCGCTTTTTTATTACTTTTTATTTTTTATTCTTCGCCCTTTACGCTCCGCGCTTAGCGCTTAGCGCTTAGAATAACTTTATACCTATATTTCTACGGCCTATACGACCTCCTAGATATTAATAATATTTTTTTTATTAGTTATTATTAATAGTATCTAGTTTTTATTCTCTTTAGTAGTATTATAGAGGCTTTACTTAAGTAAATTTATTATTTTAGTATATCTATTCTCTTTAGTTTTTAGGATTTATTCCGCTATTTTTCGGAACTCTAGTATTTAAATTACTTTTTTAACTTTTACGTAAATAATATTTTTAATATACTTATTTTTAATAGTATATTTAACCCTGTAAATAATTAGATTATACTTACTTAGTTACTAGGTACTTAACTACTAAGTAATCTTCTACTAGACTTTAGTTACGATTTCTTTTATAGTTATAATATTAACTTATACGTAAAATAGATTTTTATATAAATTATTTAGAATTATATAAGTTTTAATAAATCTAGCCTGTATACAACGTACTAAAGTATATACTAGTTACTAATTATTAGCTACTATAGCAATAAGGTAACTTATAATAGTAAGGACTATTATAAAGGAGATATTATATAAGGTAGCTATAACCTATCTTATAGTATACTTCTAATATAGTAGTCTTACTAAATATTATCTCCTTTATTAGAATTTTTTTAGTAGGAGTATACGTGCTACTACTAGCTATAATATAGCTAGTAGCTTATTAGCCTTAGCGCAGCGCCTTTATTATTTTTCTTTTTATACGCCTTTTTATACACGTATATATAGTAAAAGTATATATATTCTTATACTATTATTATACTTTTAGGCTAGTCTATATTCTTTTTAACTTACTTTTAATAATTATTAAACCCCTTTATATAATAATTATAAGGGAGTAAGTAGTTTTAAAATTCTATTACTCTATTAAGTAGTTTTTTAACTATAAGCTAGATATTTTTAATAGAAGAAGCTAAAGAGACTAGTAATTAAGTATATAAAAAAGGAGAAGTCTATTTAAGTACTACTTATATAAAAATAATTAAGGGTTTTAATAAACTGTATTTGTAGTAGGCGTATAAAAATATATTTCTTTAACTAGCTTAAGTTATTAAAGATATACTTATTATATTAATTATATAAGTTACTATTAAGCGTGTTGTTAATATTACTAAAGACGTTATTAATAATTAAAGGTATTAACTTTCTACTTAAATAATATAGTAAATTATAATTTTTACGAATTTAATTTCTTAGAAGACGGAAGAGTAAACTAGTCTATAAGATATAGTAATAAAAATAACCTTTTTTCTAGAGTTATTACTGTAATATTACGTAATCTTAAGCTAGCTATTTAAACTTCTACTATATTATATAATTAATTAACTCTTGATAAGCTTTTTATATAGTAATTATAATAACTTTTTTACTATAGCTAATAATCTATAACCTTTTTAAATAAATAGTAATTAAAGTATTAAAATATAATATAGTACTCTCTATAGAATTTTTTAATTTTTTTATAATAACTACTAATTTTCTAATAGTAAGTTCTTATATAAATACCTTAAAATACTATAACGTATTTTTTTTTTACTACCTACTCTACTTCTACGCGTATACTTAAATAATTTTAATTACTTTTAAAAGCTTCTTTATTTAGAGTCTCGCCTATTTTTTTATACTACCTTAAAAAACTTTTCTTTACCCTCTATTTTACCCTTTACCTCGCCCTCTATCTCGCCTTTTATTTTATCCTTTACCTTACCCTCTATCTCGCCTTTTACCTCGCTCTCTATCTTACCCTCTATTTTATTTAGTAAGCCCTTAGCCCTTTTAAACTATTATTTTACTAGTTTTATTATATTATTATATAAGTATAAGCCGTAGACGTTATTAATATTAAAAATTATTATATATTTAAAAATAAAAAACTATATAGTAATTAATCTAAAATTAAAAATATTACTAAAAGGAAATAGTTTTTTAAAAAAACCGGCCCTTTTTATAAGCTTATAATAATACTTTAGTTTTAAGTAATTTTTAATATAGCCCTACTAGTTGTCTAAATTCTTAATAAAAATTAAAATAGCTATTAATCTAGGGCCGGTCGTAATTATTAAATATTTAAAAGTTAGCTTTAAAGTCCTCCTAGCTATAATAATCTAAAGAAAAAAAATATTTTAGAAGGTATTATACAGTATAAAAGGGAGAGAAAAACGTAATTTAAATACGCTATATACGGCCTATAATTCTATAATTTATAATTCTACCTATAGTTTTACCCGTACACTATTATTACCTAATAAATTATTAATTAAGTTATTACTTTACTAGCTATATAATTTAAAAAATCCTATATTTAATAGGGTTTAGATTATAGCACTTTTGTTTTTACCTATTTTTATATTAAGTAAGAACGTAGTGTATACTAAGTCGAAATAGCTTTTATATATAAACGTAAAAAAATATTATAAATTACTTAGCTTAATTATTAGACCCTAAATCACTAATATATATATAATAAAAACAAAATAGAAAATTTAGTTTTAATTATATTAAAAAGATTTATAAACTGTATATATAGTTTTTATAGAAAAGAGAGAAAACTATTATATATACTATTTTAAACGCGCTATATACGCCTTCTATAATTTTATTTTACCTAAAATAATAATCTATAAATATTTATATTTATTCTATAATTATTGTCTCGCTCTTATTATAGCTACTACATAATAAGTTATTTATTAAGTTATTACTCTACTAGCTATAAAATTTAAAAATTTTTATATTTAATAGGCTCTAGTTATAGGGTCCCTATTTTTATCTATCTATATTAAGTAAGGACGTAGTATATATAAAGTTAATACAGCTCCCAATAATAAACGTAAAAAAATAGTAATAAAATAAAAGATAACTAGGCTTTTTATAATAAAATTAATAATTTACTAAACCTTTTAGTACTATAGGAGCTTATTAAGTATATAAAAAATATATATTACGTAAATAAAAATTTAATAAAAAAAATTATAGACTTTTAAAATAAATTACCCCTCTTATTATAAAAGTATTAAAGGTCTACACGCTATTATAAAATACTATTATTAATAGTTATTATACTTTAATTCCTGTAAGTATATAAACTAAAGTAAAGTCTTATACTATATTTAATTTAGTAATTTTTAAGGAAGAAATTTTAATAATTTTAATTTCACACTAATTCTTAGTTTATATAATTTTAATCTAACCTTAATCTCTAGTCTATGTAATTTTAATTTCTCCCTAATCTATAGTTTATACAATTTTAACCTAACTCTAATTTAATATTAGGTAACTCTAACCCATTTACTAGCGTACGTAGGTATTTACTTTTATAAGTTATTTATAAAAATAGGTAGTAGTATATTAGTTATGTTAGATATATTTACTACTTTATATTTTTTATTTATTTAGTTTAATTTTAAAGCTTAAAGTATATATTATACTCTAGTGTACAGAATAAAATAAGTCTCGTATATATATCTTACTAAAATTATATTTTTTGACGTGCTAGGAGCGTATATTTTAGTTATAAAGTAGTAGTATACTATAACTAGTAAATTGTATATTAGATACTATAATGCGTATTATAATTATAATATATTAATATCTCTATTTTTATAAATATCTACTTAGTATTAGTTAATAATAGTAGATACCTTAGTATAAATTACTATATAAGATTATAAATTATACTAAGCTATTATACTATTAAATGCTATTAAGCGGTTATTATATACCTATTTTAGTAAGTATTACCTTTTCTAATTAAAATTATTATTTTAGATTTAAGAGCTAATTATTAGGTTATATAGTATATATAATATTTTTTCCCTAGTTAGATAGTTACTAATAGTAACTGTATTATATAAAAAAAATAATAGATTTATAGAATTAAGAAAAATTTAGTTCTTACTTATATAAAAAATATTTATATAATATATTATTAATATTATAATATTTTTTAACTTTTATAATTCTATACTTATATTTTTTTAAAATAATACTATTTTTTTTAATACCTAAATTTAAAGTTAATCTTCTTTTAAAAGTAAATAATTTACTTTCTTTAAGTACTACTACTTTAAATAAATAACTATATACTATTTACAATACTATATAATATAAATAATAATAATAATAATAATAATAATAATAATAATAATATAAATAATAATAATAATAATAATAATAATAATAATAATAATAATAATAATAATAATAATAATAATAATAATAATAATAATAATAATAATAATAATAATAATAATAATAATAATAATAATAATAAT
>JASEKS010000351.1:0-93340 GCA_030770415.1 Pleoardoris graminearum
AGTAGTAGTAGTAGTAATAGTAGTAGTAGTAGTAGTAGTAGTAGTAGTAGTAGTAGTAGTAGTAGTAGTAGTAGTAGTAGTAGTAGTAGTAGTAGTAGTAGTAGTAGTAGTAGTAGTAGTAGTAGTAATAATAGTAGTAGTAATAGTAGTAATACTTTAAAAAAAAAGATTTCTTATAGCAGCGCGAAGTTAAAAAGTATAGCTATAGTAAAAAAAGTTTATTAAAATAGTTAAAATTTTCTAGGCGCGGAGATATGCGTATATATAAAAATAAAATAGATAGTAAATAGTAAAAAAAAAAATACATTATAGCGCTATAAGGTAGTTATATAAAAACTTACTATTAGAGAGTTAATAGTTATTATAAAAAAATAAAAAAATTTTATAGAGATTTTACGGGGAATACTATATTATATTTTAATATTTTAATTACTGTTAAAAAGGTTTTAGGTTATTAGTAATAGTAAAAAGTTATTATAGTTACTATATAAAAAGCTTATTAAAAGTTAGCGTTAATAACGTAATATAATAGAAGTTTAAATAGCTAGTTTAGAGTTACGTAACGTTACGATAATAACTTTAAAGAGAAAGGTATAAGTACTTTATAAAGAGAGTTTAAAATAAACGACTCCGCTACTATTTTTTAAATATATTATTTTTATAATATATTTATATTTTTAACTATAAAAAATACTATTAGCTAAAAATACTTACTAATCTTTTAGATTATAAAATTAATAATATAAGCTAGATATAGTATAGAATTTCTTATAAGTATTAAAAATATTATTATAAACCAGTTTTTCTTAAATGTATAAGTAAGCGTATTATTATTACTAGTATTATTAAGTAGGGTGGCATAGTAGGTAAGTGCCTAAAAATATTTAGATTCGCGAAATTTTTTAAATTTTTATTATTATTTCTTATATTAGGGGTTTTATTCCTTTCCTTATTATAAGTATTTTTTAAATACGCTAACTTTACCAGTAAAAAATAAAATTTTTAAAAGTATATAATACTACTAAAAAATTAGTATAAAATTATAAAAAGCTAATATCTCTATATAAAATATATTATATCTAAAAGTATAAGTAAAATATTTAAAATAAAAATTACTGTCTAAAGTTAAATAAGATAAAAATCTATTTTTAAATAGCTCTACCGTGGCAAACGAGACCTAATTAGATAATAGATTAGTAATTTAATTTAACTATTTAATAATATAATAACCTAGTTAAAAAATTAAAAAGCTAGTTCTAGTTCGTTTAGGAGAAAAAAGTACTTTTCTTAAATAGTTAGGTAGTCTTAATATAAAAGGCTTATTTTTTTTTTTAAAAAAAACCTAGTATTATTATAGGTAATACCTAAAAGGCGTAATCTAGTATTTATTTATAATAAGACTTATAGTATATATATTACTATATAAGTACTAGTATACTTTTTACGTATTAAAATAAAATTAAGTAATATATTTTAACATTACTAGATGCGATTAATATAATATACTTTAATAATAAAAAAAACTATAGTAATTACCTATAGAATATATATATAGTATATATAGTATTTTAATTATTTAGTTAAAATTATTAAGAAAGTATACTTTAGCTTATTAAAATTAACTCTAAAATAGTAGTATAAATTTAAAAAATATAAATATAATACTAGAATAATAGCCGCTTATATATTATAAAAGACTAGTTATTATTAATTATAATCTATATAAACTTTTTTTAATCAATTATAGTAAAATATAATAAAACTAGTATAAGTATATATTTATTTTAAAGTTAAGAGGAGAGGATGAAAGGTATAGATTATTATTTATAAATAGAAATTTATATACCTTTATAAGACTGGATACTTAAATAATTTATAAGGTACTTAGTCCTAATATTTTATTTAGTTCTAATACCTTTTATTAATAAATATTAAATAATAAGATCGTAGTTACCGTAGAATATATAAAAATAATTATTTATATAATTAGTAGCTTCTATAAATTAGCTCTATACCTAAGTAGAGTAAGTACTAAAATGCTAGTATAATTTAATACTTATAAAATCTTTAGTCTACTTAGCTCTATTCTACTACTTATTTTATATAAATAATACCTCTTTCTTTTTCTTTATTTTACTTGATATATATAGGTAATAACTTAATTAACTTAATTTTTTTTTTATAAAAACTTTATAAGTAATTATTTAAATAGGTATAGTACTTTTAATAGTTAGTAGTAAAATTTAATATTTAGTAATTTACGAAAGTATTTAGCTATAGTTTAAAAAAAACACTTAACTAATTAATTTTATAAAAACGAGATATTAGATATAGTACTTATAAGTATTTTAATATTATAATTTTTTCGTAATAGTAAGGCGTCAGTAAAATACCTAGTATTATTTTAATTAAATATATTATTTTTATTATATAGCGGCTATCTATCCTATTAAACTATATTAATATAAATATAAGTACTAATAGCGACTTATATATTAATAATATTTTAAATAACTTTATAAAATATAATTATCAGTTATAATAAACGCTAGCTAACTTATACTTTGTATAGTACTATTTAATAATTTTAACTTATATATTATTATTAAAAAAATTCTTTTATATAGTTTTATTAGGGCTATATTATTTATTTTATTAAAATATTTTTTATTCTTTATATATATTTTTATCTATAACTCTTACTACTATTTTTCTATTTTATATTTATTCCTAAGCCCCTTATAGGACTTATTAATTTTTAAATTATTATTAATCTTATTTTTATAGTTATTATTTTATTACCTAAAATATATAGTTTATTAGTTTATATTATATTTATATATATATATATATTTATATATTTATATAGAATAAATAGTGTAGCTATAGTAGTTTAGGGCGACTAAAAGGGGTTTTAAAAAAGAAGGAGTATATATATACCTTTATACTTAATATATTAAAAAAGTTAGATAAGGCTAGATTAAAAAAGATATAGTACTACGCTAGTATATATACTAGCGTGCTTAGCGCGCCCCCCAAAAAAAATATTAAGTTAAATAATCTAGTACTAAAACTATAATTATTTATAAAAAAGAGATACGTAGGGTATAGTAGCTACTACTACCTATATATCTTTTCTCTATCTTTATAGTTAACACAGTTAAAAGTTCGTTAAATAAAAAAATACTTACTAAAATATTATTTAAAGTATTCTTTAAAGGTCTAGCTTTTATATAGTATAGTCCTCCTCTTATAGACACTAATAACGATAAAATACATATCCTAATTAATTTTAAGGCGTCTAGTATAGTTACCTAAACTCTTTTTATAGTATTCTACTATTTTATAGGTAATAAAAATACTATTTTAGTAAATACTTACTAGTATAAGTACTTTATTTATCTAAAAGTAACTACCGTTATCCGTTTAGTAGCCGGAGAAGTTAATTATAGTAAAATTATATCTATTTTTAATAATAGGTACTAGCCTAAGTTAAATAAGTTAATTAAATTATTAATAAAGAAAGTAATTAAAGTCGTAAACGTTAAGTTAGTAGTATTAGTAATAGTAGCGGCGGTAGCTTTAATAATAGTAGCTTTAATAGGTAGATATATAAAGATTACTATAAAGGTAGAGACGGTAAAGAAATATAATATATAGTTTATAGCAAAGTTAATAGATAAAATAAATATTTTATAAATATAGTAGGTACTCCTTAGTGTAAAGGATATAGTAAAAGTAACAGCGATAGTAGAGGTAATAGTAAAAGTAATAGTAAAAATATTTTAAAAGTAATTAATATTTAAAAGTTTTAGGGGGAACTTATATATAGTTTTTTAGTTTCTTTAATGCGTTTACGTAGGCTAAGTAGGTAAATAGGCGTATTTAGTATTACGTTATATTATTATTATTTAGTAAGGAAGGAGATATAATTATAAATAAAAAATATTAACTATTATTAAACGCTATACTACCTATATATAGGCGGAGCGAAAAGTAATAGAAATAAATATAACCTCTATTTTATATAAAAATAAAATTAAAACAGTAACCGATAGGTTAAATCAGTAGTTATAGGCGTTTATTAGTTTTAAAAGTTATATTATTACAGGAAGGTAAAAAAAAAGACTATTTAAGAGGAATACCTTTTTTAAAATAATATAACTTTTTAATTAAAAAGACTAAAAATACGAAAAAAATACTATTATAAAGGGAAAGACTAGCGTATTTTACTAATCTACTTCGTGGCTACTTACTAAGGAGTTTAGAGGTAATTAAAAATTAGTAAAATTAAAACTTCTTTCCTATTCTACTTAAAGCTATTATAACTTTTTATTTAAGGTATAAAATTTATTTATTTTTATATATATAATAACTAAGATTATATTATATTAATTTATAAATATAAAGTATTTTTATATATTAATATATTACTTATATAATTATTAATAAAACCTATATTATTAAAATTTTTATAATAAATAAGTAAATAATATATTATTAGTCCTTAGTATAGTAGCCCATAGCTTCTATAACTACCTTATAATAGTTAGAGAGAGATAAAACATAGTTATTAATATGCTAGTTAAATGGATTATCCTACTTTTTTTTAACCTTTAATAACTTTAGTAATACTAGGCCTAATAAGGTAATGTTTTAGCTTATTTAGCTTAGTTACTCTAACATTTTAATCTAATTAAAAAATTACCTAATTTTAATTAGTATTACTAAACTTATTGAGCACCGCATTTTTATAACCGTAACCCAACTCTATAGTAGGGTTACTTAGACAAAAACTTTAATAACTTTAGTAATACTAGTCCTACTTAGGTAATTTATTAACTAGATTAATATTTTAGAGTAACTAAGCTAAATAAGATAAAAATTACCTAATTAGGCCTAGTATTACTAAAGTTATTAAAGTTTTAAGAAAAAGCTTAACATTTTAGATTTCCCAGCCTAGTTATTAATGACTTCCTATAGTATATTATTCTACTTTTTTATAATAGCTCTTTTAACAGAATCTATACTTTCTTAACTTAATTCTATATATAAGTTGGCCTCTTTATTTTTATTAGTCTAGATTTTAAATAACTCTATATATTTTCTATAGGGGCTAAATTAGCACTATAGGCTAGGTAAGAAAAAAGTTTTATTTTATTATTTTTAAACTAATTTAAAACATTTATTATTTTATAAATAAGGGCGTTATTTTATTATAATTACTAATCTAATATAATATTAATATATAGATTATAGTTATAATATAATATAATAATATAATAATGTAATAATATAATAATATAATAACATAATCCTTTTTTAAAACTCCTTTCAGTTGCCCCGAGCCACTATAGCTATACTTTTTATTAATTAATATACAAATATGTATATAATAATATAATAATATATAAAGGTATACACATACTCCTCCTTTTTTAAAAACCCTTTTAGTTGCCCGAGCCACTATAGCTCCACTATCTATTCGATTAATATATAAATATATATAATAATATAATAATATAATAATATAATAATATAATAATATAATAATATAATAATATAATAATATAATAATATAATAATATAATAATATAATAATATAATAATATAATAATATAATAATATAATAATATAATATATAGTATATAGGTTATAGTTAGATTATAAATAAAAAAATATTACTTTTATTTATTAGATTCTACACAATTTAAAATATAAAAAGTTATCTAATTTAAATTTTAAAATATATAGAATGTGGTAAAAAATAGTATTATTTTTATAATTTATAATTTAACTGTAGCCTATACGCTAAAACCTTTATTATTATATTAATATCTAATTAATTCTATTTAAAAAGTTAGTAAATACTTTTTAAAAATTACTTTAATATTCCTGCTTACGTATACACCTAAGTGGCTAATACGACCTAACCCTATCCTAGATTAAATTTACTAGTCTACTTAGTATACTAAAGTTTAGTATATTAGTATAGGGCTACTATTACCTCTACTTTTTATTTTATACTAGACTACTCTAATACTATTATATTATAATATACCTATTTTATTATATTATTATTATTATTATTAGAATTAAAGTTATATAATAAGATTTAGTATATTAATATAAATACTAGTATAGTATTTATTTTTAGTAGTATAGCTTATAGGATATAGTTAGCTAATATTTATAAATATACTAATAATAATTTTAAGTATCGTAATCGCTCTTAAAAATAAAACTATAATTATAAGTAGAGCCAAGCCTTATATACCTATTTATAAGAGTATAGCTAATAATAATTTATATATATTAGTAGTAGAAGTAGTTATAAAGTATTTATAAAATATACTAGCGTATACTAATAAAGTTAATATTATAAAAAATTTTAATATACTAGACAGGGGATACTATATTATAAAATAAACTTAAAACTTAATATTTAGAAAATCGATTACTAATAAATATAAGTAGACTTATACAACCTTTATTCTACTATTTTTATACGTAATTTTATATCTTAAACTAAGTTTTAATATTTTATAATATTATTATAAAATACTAAAAAGTAATTAAGAAAAATATTTATTTTATTATAATATTATTCTTAAGTACATAGTAATTATAATATAAATATTTTAAATATTTTATAATAAGTTAGTATTAAATAATATATACTTATAATTTATACTTTTAAATTTTAGAATAAGTAATAATATTTATATAATATAAGAATTATATAATAATTATTTATTATTATCTTTTAGCTAATCATAAACTTATATATTTTATAAAATAATTAAAATTAATAATAATATTATATTTAATATTTATTAAAATATTAAGACTTATATACCCTTAGTAATTACAGATTAATTATATAACTAGATTACTTAGTTACTTACCTATTATATATATATTTAATCTTAATTATGTTATATAATAGATAGTATTAATTTACCTTTTATTTTAAAAATAAGTATTATTTAGTTTATAATAATTATAAGTCTAGCGGTTTAGAAATATAGAATAATTCTCTCTACGCAACTTAACGCTAGTAATTACTTATTTTTATAGATTATAATTATTTTTTACTATTATACTGCTATATATAATTATAACGCTAAGTCGCTTCTCTCTTTTTTTAATTACCTATTAATTAAATTATTATAATAACTAACTTGATTTTAATAAGGCTCTATTAGCTAATAAGCTAATTAAACTAGTCTAATTAGTATATATAATTCTAATTTCCTACTATATAGGAAGAGATTTAGAAAAAAGTTAACTTTTATAAAAAGAATATTATTTTTATAAAAAATTATTAATTATAGTACCGTTTACTCTTTATCTAACTAGGCTTTTAAAATACTAATAATTTTATAATTAGAAAATAATACGAAAACAATTTTAAAATATATAAAATTTAAGTAAAGTAGTACTCTATATAAATATTAGAAGATAGAGTACTATTTACTAATTAACTTATATATAATAATTACTTTAAGAATCTTAGGAACTAAGTAAATAAGATAGTATACTCTAATATCTTAAGGCTAATAATAATTAAAATTTTTAATTACTAGAAGCTAACGTTTTAAAAGATAATATATATATTTAAAATTAATTTTATACTAACTAATACTAATACGTAAAATTTAGTACGAGTATAGTACTATACTAATTTTAAAAAAGCTTAGTATAGAAGACAGGATTCTAAGTAATAATATAATAAATAAAAGCTTTTTTATAGAAACGTGTGTATATATAAAATATTTAATATAAAAAAAAATAACTATTTATAATTTTATAATATTATTAGGGTAAAAATTACTTTTTACTAAGTATAATTAATAAAGCGTAATATTACGAGTAATTTAAAGCTTAAATAACCCCTTTTAACTTTAGATAAAATTAAAAATATTTTTTATAATACTTTAGTAGTAGTCTCTATATACTAATTATAAAAGAGTTTAGTAGTATTTATAATAATTAATAGGTATAAATTTAATATTAATTTAAGTACTAGTAAAAAATAAAATAAGCGTAAAACTAAGTTTAAGTCTACCTATTTATACTTAAAATCTATTTACTACTATTAGCAGTTAATTTATTACTATAGGCTTAAGATTATATTTATAAAAAAATACTTAAAAGATTTATTACTAATTATCGTTTTTAGTACGGAAAAATCTTTTTCTTTTAATTATTTATAGTAAACTAAATATACTAATCTATAAATAAAGATTAAAAAAAGACTTTAAAAATTAAAAGTCGAATACTAATATTAAGATAATATTTTTAAATAAAATTATAGTTGCTATTATAAATTTTTTAATATTTATATTTATTAAAAAGAGTAGAAATATTAATAGTACTATAATATTTAGGTCGTACCTATTTTTAGAAAGTACTAGTTTAAATAGTAGTACTAATACATATTTTATTAAGAATATCTTAATACTTATTTCTAGAACGTTTAAAAAAGTAATTAAAATTAAGAGTAGTAAAGCTAAAATATAAGTACTAGTAATTATTACAGGGGGGTGACATTAAAAAAGACTAATTAAAAAAGATACCTTTTTTATAATAGTATAACTTTTTAATAAGTAAGCCTTAAAATACGAAAAAAATACCGTTTTAAAGAGGAAGACTAGCTTATTCTATTCACCTACTTAGGGACTGCTTACTAAGGGGTTTAGGAGTAAAAAAAAATTAGTAAATATAAAAAATTTTTTGGACCCTACTTTAGGCTATTATAACTTTTTATTTAAGGTATAAAATTTGCTTATTTTTATATATATTATAATAGTACTTATAATATATAAGTATATATAATATTTTTATATATTTATATAATATTTTTATATATTTATATATTATTTATATAATTATATATAAAAGTCAAATTTTCACATTTTTAATAATAAACTAGTAAATAATATATTACTAGTATTTAGTGTACTAGCTTTTAGTTTCTATACCCGCCTTATAACGGTTAAGAAGTAATAAAATATAATTATTAATAGCCTCTTAAAGTATTTTATTCTACTTCTCTATAGTAGCTCTTTTAAAGGCCTCTATACTATTTAAACTATTTCCTACACCTAAATTAGCCTTTTTATTTTTAATTAGCCGTAATTTTAATAAACCCTATATATTTTCTATAGGGGCTAAATTAGGACTATAGGCTAGGTAAGAAAATAGTTTAATTTTATTATTTTTAAACTAAGTTAAAACGTCCCTAGTTTTATAAATAGGGACGTTATCTTGTTAAAATTACTAATCTAAATTAATATTAATATAAAGTTTATAATTATAATATAATATAATAATATATATATATATATATATTATTATATTAAAAAAAGCACTAAAAAACCTATTAAGTTACTTACCCCTTTTTATATAGGGTTTAACCTTAGGTATAAGGACTGTATTTATATAGTCCTTACTAGTGTAAAAAGTAAAAGAATTAGGTATTTTAATAAATACTAAATTACTTCTACCTCCTACCTAAATTATACCCCAAATATATAGGGTTACGTCGTGGCCTATAAAATAATTAATATAATTAATATTAAAAAACTAAAACTATATCCTAAAAATATATAGAAAGTTATATAATTTAATATTTTAAAAAGTTAATATAAGTTACTTTATAATTAGCTAACAGCTAGTTCTCTTCTAACTTTATTATTACTCTTTTTTCTATAAAACTCCTTTTTAGCCCTACCCCTTTATATTGCTAACTTATTAGAAAATATTATTTTTTCTAGTTTTATATTTTTAATATTTTTTAATTATTCTTTAGCGTATTTTATTCTTTTTTTAGCGCTTTTTTTTATTAATTATTAGTTTTTTTATACTTATATTAATAGAGTAACCTTTCTCTTTTAAAGTCCTTTATAACTGTCTTTTTATAATATTTAGACTATTTTTTATTAATAGTTTTTTATTTTCTTTTTTAGGACTTCTAGTTAAGTCTCTATTAATAATTTTTTTATCTCTTAGTGTTAACTTTTTTACACCCCCTTTATAAACTTTATTTATATTATAATTACTCTTCTTCTTTTTAATTCTTTTTATAGTATTATAAATAAATTGTTAAGGTATTTCTAGAGTAGTAGTAATTAAAAAAGGAGAATTATTTGCTTTTAAAAGAAGTTTAATTTTAGATTTAAATTTTAAGAATTTTAGCTCTATTTTAAGGAAATAGGAGTTTAAGTTTATAAAAGTAAAAAGATATTATAATATACTATAATATTAATAATCTATTATATGATTATTAATTATATAAGCCTTAGCACTATTTTTATAATTAATATAATTTTATTATTAGATTACTAATATACTTCGAAAAACTAGTTACGTGACCTATACTAGGCCTAAAAGAGTATAGTTAAATTTTTAGTTAAATATATTTACTAACTAAAGAGTTATAGGAACCTAAAAAAGGGGTTTAAAAAATTGCTATGTTTAGGTAATTTTAATTTATTACAGGTAATAAATATAACGTAACTAAAATACTTATATAAATCTCTATTGTTATCTCTTTATAACGGTATTATTCACGTATTTTTAGGCTTAGTAATTATTTTTATATAAATTTTTAAAAAAGGTATCTTTTTTAATTAGTCTATTTCAATGTCACCCCCCTGTAGAATAGATAAGTAAATCTTAAAGTAAGTCTTATATAGTATAAATAGCGACTATATAGAGAATTTAATACTTAAAAATACTATAATACTAAAAAGCTTTTATACTAATATTATCTTTAAAGCTTAGTAAGGGAAGATTAGTATTTAGTACTTAGGTCTTAATTATACTTTATATATAAGTACGCTAAAGTAAAGTATTATTTTAATATAACTATAATATAAGTATAACTTTACCTTTATTAAATATAAGCTAATTACTTTTTATTTTATAATTAGTACTGTAATAGATAATTATAAGATTTTTAAATTATAAGTTAATTATTTCTATATTAATAGTAAGTAGATATATTATTAATAATTAGAGTATTTAAAAAAAATAGAGTTATATATATTAGTATAGTATATTTAAAATATTAAAATTAATAGTATAGTTTATTTAAAGTACGTATACTAATATACTATATATATAATATAAGTAATTTTTAAAAAATTAAAGAAATAATTATTATAAATATTCTTTTAAGTATTATAAAACGTATTTAATATACTAATAGATAAATTAGGTGAGTAATAGAGTATAATTCTAAAAAATAACTTTATTAAAAAAATTTATAATTATAACCTCTACTTAAAGGACTGAGAATTAATTATAAAAGTCTTTAAGAATTTTACTAAGCGATTTTTTACGTAATATAATCTAAGAATTAATATACTTTCTTAAAATTATAATACTACTATAGTATTAGAGTATAGTTATTTATACTATGAAAAATAAGTAGCTAATTAAAGAATTAAACTTATTATAATCCTAGTATATATTTATAAACTAAATAGTAGTACTAAGAGAGTAAGCTAAAAAATAATCTTAAAGACAATTAAAATATAATTAAATACTAATCTATCTATTAAGTTTTAGCTTAAGATAATGGATCCTATAGTATAATTATATAAAATAAGTCTATTATTATTTTATAAAATACGATTACTATATAAAGTATTTAATAATTAGTTTAAGTAGTTGTTTAGATAGTACGATTTTATAATTATAAAAAATATAATAATAGATATATATTTTAATTAAAATAAAAATTTATATATATATTTACAAGATTTATGTTTTAAATAAGAGACACTTAGTAAGCTACATAGGGGAGAAAAAAAAACGCGTAATTAAATAAGATACCTTTTTTAAAGTTATATAACTTTATAATTAGTAAGCGAAAAAATACGAAAAAATAGTATTTTAAAGAAAGAAACTAGCAGATTCTATATACCCTATTAGTAGCTACTTATAAAAGGGTTTAAGGGTAAAAAAAAGTTAGTAAATATAAAGAATTTTTAGGGTTCTACTTTCGGCTATTATAACTTTTTATTTAAGTTGTAAAATTTGCTTATTTTTATATATATTATAATAGTATGTATAATATATAAATACATAAAATATTTTTATATATTTATATATAAATTATATAATTATATATAAAAGTTACTTTTTTAAATTTTTAATAACAACTAGTAAATAATAAATTACTAGTATTTAGTATAGTAGCATTTAGCTTCTATAACTACTATATAATAGTTAGGGAGTAATAAAGTATAATTATTAATAACTTTTTAAGGTATATTATTCTACTTCTCTATATTAGCTTTCTTAAAGGCCTTTATACTATTTAAACTATTTCCTACCCCTAAATTAGCCTTTTTATTTTTAATTAGCCCTAATTTTAATAAACTCTATATATTTTCTATAGGGGCTAAATTAGGACTATAGGCTAGGGAAAAAATAATTTAATTTTATTATTTTTAAACTAAGTTAAAACGATTCTAGTTTTATATATAGGGTCGTTGTCTTATTAGAATTACTAATCTAAATTAATATTAATATAAAGATTGTAGTTATAATATAATATAATATATATATATATATATTATTATATTGTTAAAATAAGGAATAAAAAATTATTATAAAACTTATCCCTTTTTATACTTAGTTTAACCTTAGGTATAAAGAATTTATTTATATAGTCCTTACTAGTATATAAAGTAAAAAAATTAGGTATTTTAATAAATACTAAATTACTTCTACCTTCTACCTTTATTGTACGCTAAACCTCTAGCGTAAAATCTTAATCTATAACATAATTAATATAATTAATATTAAAAAACTAAAACTATAATTTAAAAATATATAAAAAGTTAAAATAACTTACTACGTAATTAACTAATAGCTAATTCTCTTCCAACTCTAGTATTACTTCTTTTTTTATAGTATTTTTTTTAGTTTTACCTTTTTATATTACTAATTTAATAGAAAATATTATTTTTTTTAAATCTATATTTTTTATATTTTTTAATTATTCTTTAGCGTATTTTAATATTTTTAGCGTTTTCTTTATTAATTATTAGTTTTTTTTTCTTATATTACAGGGGGGTGACAGCGAAAAAGAGTACTTAAAAAAGTTACCTTTTTTAAAATAATATAACTTCTTAGTTATAAGGCCTAAAAATACGAAAAAAATACTATTTTAAAGAAAAAGACTAGCTTATCCTAGTCACCCTGTCAGGGGCTGCTTACTAAGGGATTTAGGGGTAAAAAAAAATTAGTAAACATAGAAAATTTTTAGAATCCTACTTTAGGCTATTATAACTTTTTATTTAACGTATAAAATTGGCTAGTTTTTATATATATTATAATAGTTTCTATAGTATATAAGTATATAAACTATGTTTCTATATTTATATATTAATTATATAATTATATATAAAAGTTACTTTTTTAAATTTTAAATAATAAACTGGTAATAATAAATTACTAGTACTTAGTATAGTAGCCCTTAGCTTCTATAACCGCCTTATAACGGTTAGGAAGAGATAAAATACAGTTATTAATAACTTCTTACAGTATTTTATACTACTCTTTATTAATAACTCTTTTAAAGGCCTCTATACTTTATAAACTAGATCCTACCCCTAACTTAGCCTTTTTATTATTATTTAGTCTTTGTTTTAAATAACTCTATATATTTTCTATAGGGGCTAAATTAGGACTATAAACTAGGTGAGAAAATAGTTTAATTTTATTATTTTTAAACTAGTTTAAAACGTTCGTTGTTTTATAAATAGGGACGTTATCTTGTTAGAATTACCAACCTAAATTAATATTAATATAAAGATTATAATTATAATATAATATAATAATATAATAATATATATATATTATTATATTATTAAAAAAAAGGGGTAAAAAAGTATTATAAAACTTACCCCTTTTTATATAGGGTTGAACCTTAGGTATAAGGACTTTATTTATATAGTCCTTACTAGTATAAGAAGTAGAAGAATTAGATATTTTAATAAATACTAAATTACTTCTACCTCCTATCTAAATTGCGTCCTAAACTTGTAGTTTAAGGTCTTAGCCTATAAAATAATTAATATAAATAATATTAAAAAACTAAAACTATAGCTTAAAAGTATATAAATAGTTATATATTTTAATATTTTAAAAAGTTAAAATAACTTATATTATAATTAGCTAACAGCCAGTTCTCTTCTAACTCTATTATTACCCCGTTTTCTATAATATTATCTATTTTATTGTCCCCTTTATATAGGTGACTTATTAGAAAATATAATCTTTTTTAAATTTATTTATTTTATCTTTTTTAATTATTCTTTATCGTATTTTACCCTTTTTTTAGCGTTTTCTTTATTTATTATTAGTTTTTTTTAACTTATATTAATAGAGTAGTTTTCTTTTTTTAAAAATCTCTATAAAGACTGTTTTATAATCTCTAGATTATTTTCTAATAAAACTCTTTTATTGTACTTTTTAGGACTTCTAGTTAAGTTTTTATTAATAACTCTTTTTTCTCTCTCTGTGATCTTTGTTATCCTACTCTTATTAATTCTTTTTATATTATAATTATGTTTTTCTTTATTTTTAATACGTTAAATAGTATTATAAATAGTCTTTTTAGGCTTTTTTAAAGTAGAAATAATAGTAGAAATAGAGGTATTTACTTTTAAAAGTAAGTTAATTTTAGATTCGAGTTTTAAAAGATTTGGCGCCATTTTAAGGAAATAGGAGTTTAGGTCTATAAAATCTAAAAGATATTACTATATACTATAATATTAATAATAAATCACGTAACTAGTAATTATATAAGCCTTAGTAATATTTATATAATTAATATAATTTTATTATTAGATTACTAATATAGTTCAAAAAACCAGTCACGTGACCTATACTAGGCCCAAAAGGGTATAGTTAAAATTTTAGTTAAATATATTTACTAACTAAAAGGTTATAGGAACCTAAAAAAGGGGTTAAAAAAATTACTATGTTTAGGTAATTTTAATTTATTACAGGTTATTAATAATTAGTAACTAATATTCTACTAAGAATCTCTATGACTTTCTATTTAAAACGGTATTATTTACGTATTTTTTAGCTTAGTAATTAATTTTATATAAATTTTTAAAAAAGATAACATTTTAGAGTACTCTTTTTCGCTGTCACCCCCCTGTAATAGAGTAGTCCTCTTTTTTTAAAAAGAATTATAAAGTCCTTTTTATAATATTAAGACTATTTTCTATTAATATTCCTTTATTTTCTTTTTTAGGACTTCTAGTTAAGTCTCTATTAATAATTCTTTTTTTTTAAGTGAACTTTTTTACTCTGTCTTCTTTAACTATTTTTATATTAATATTATTATTATCTTTTTTATTATCTTTATCTTTAATACGCCTTATGGCGTTATAAATAGTACTTAGTAATTTATTTAAAGTAGTAGTAGTTAAAATACGTAAATTATTTATTTTTAAAAGAAGATTAACTTTAGATTTAAGTTTGAAGAATTTTAGCTCTATTTTAAGGAAATAGGAGTTTAAGGTTATTTAATTTTAAAAATATTATAATATACTATAATATTAATAATATATTATGTAATTAGTAACTATATAAGCCTTAGTAGTATTTTTATAATTAATATAATTCTATTATTAGATTACTAATATACTTTAAAAATCTAGTTACGTAGCCTATACTAGGCCTAAAGGGGTATTGTTAAATTTTTAGTTAAATATATTTACTAACTAAAAAGTTATAAGAACCTAAAAAAGGGGATCAAAAATTGCTACGTTTAGGTAATTTTAATATATTACACGTAATTAATAACTAGTAGGTAAAATACTTATAAAGCGCTTAATAATTTTCTATTTAAAATAGTATTATTTACGTATTTTTAGGCTTCGTAAATGATGTTATATAAATTTTTTAAAAAAGGTATCTTTTTTAATTACACTTTTTATTTTTACCCCCCTATAATAAGCGTAGATTTAAAATAAACCCGTAGGGCTAAATAAGTATTTAGTAAGCTATTATATTTTTAAGATTTATAAAATATAGGTCTTAGTGCTTAATTAGGTAATTATACCTTAATATATTATTTTTAATAAAAAGTTTTTCTATAAGTAGCTATCTAATTATAGGATACTTAAAAAAAAGTTATTTTAATTATTAAGGTACTCTATAAGAATAAATTTATAGACTTAAGTATAGTATTTAATAATATATACTTACTAAGCTATTCTAATAAGTAAATAAGAAATAATGTATATCTAAATTTTAATTATAAACTTAGGAGTACTAATTATAGTTAGCGTAAAAAAGTAGTAGGCCAAACCCTATTTAGTATTTCTACGAATTTAATAGCTATATAAAATAATTACTTACCTAGTAATTACTTAAAAATCTGTAAAATATTAAATAAATAATTAAAACTTATAATTTTAGTCATAACGCTAGTGCTAAACACTATTTAAAATAATTTTATAAAAGATTTAAAACTATCTAATAGCTACTAGAAAATATATAAAACTAAAAAACCTAATTTATTAAATTTTAAAAATAATTATTTAAGTTTAGAGTATAATTACTTTATATCTATTTTTTAAATTATAAATACTACTTCTACTATTATAAATACAGTAAAAATATTATTAGTTAAATATTACTAAAGATATAATTAGGGTTAAGTAATATAATTAAATTAAAGGCTATAGTAGTAAAAACCTAAAATTAAATATATAAATTTATCCTTCCGTATAGGCTGGTAAATCTAAAATACTAAGCTTATTCTTAAAACTTTAATAACTTTAGTAACACTAGGCCTAATTAGGTTATTTCTAGTTTATATAGGCTAGTTGCTTTCAAATTTTAATCTAGCTAAAAAATTACCTAATTAGGGCTAGTATTAATAAAATTATTAAAGTTTTTATCTAAGTAACCCTACTGTGGGGTTGGGTTGGGATTATAAAAATAGGTTACCTAATAAATTTAGTAATACTAGTCCTAATTAGGTAATTTTTTTATAAAATTAAGATTTGAGAGTAACTAGCCTAAATAAGCTAAAAATTACCAAATTAGGCATAGTATTGCTAAAGTTATTAAAGGTTAAAAAAAAGTAAAATAATTTATTTAACCAGTCTACTTCCGTAGGAGCCGATTTAAAAATAATAATTTAAATAATTAGCCAAAGGTAGAATAAATTTTATAAGTATTTATATAGCAATCGCAGATCTATAAATTAATAATTTTTAAATTAATTTTATATATAAATATATATTTAAGTACTATAGAGGTATAAACTAAACTATAAATATCTATTATTTTTAATACTATAGTAATAGCTATAATACTAAAAAGAATATTTAAAAGAATATTTAAAAGAATATTTAAAAGAATATTTAAAAGAATATTTAAAAGAATATTTAAAAGAATATTTAAAAGAATATTTAAAAGAATAATTAAAAAAATATTTAAAATATTATTTTTTAATTACTCTACACACCGCAATTTATATTATATATATAGAAATAATTTTCCTTTATTATTTATAACGTAGAAGTAGCATACTTTATATCTTTTTAATAATAGATTTAAATAACCCTTATATATTAAAATTAATACGCTCTTAAAAAAAAAAAAATAAAAAAAAATTATAAAAATAAATATTTATATTTAATTTATATTTTTTTTAAATAGGTCTACACTTATAAATTTAATTAAAATAGGTATTTTATTAAATATAAAACCTATGTTATTAGAGAAGGTAATACTTAAGATATTAATTTTATATATTTAATATATACTATTATACTTATAATAAGATTATTATATACTATACTAGCGCTTATAGTAGAATTTAATCTAAAAAATTTTTATATAATATTATTAAAGTGTTTTTCACGCTCTAATATTAGTAGAAAATCTAGTAATATATAAATTACTTAATAGATATAAGGGATAAGATATATATTAGAGTTAATTAAGTATAATATAGCCTATATAACTCGCTTTACTTTTAGTATAAAGAAGTCTTAAGTTTACTACGCGCTATTAAACTTATAGTATTAAAAAAAAAGTCTTATCTCTTCTTTAATTTAGAAAAGATAATTGTTATATTATTTTATATAAATAATATTCTACTACTATATAATAAAGATTATAAAATAATAGTAAAGTATTTCTAAAATTAGATTACTTTAAAATGTAAAATTCAAGTAAGGGGGCCTATTAAATAGTTTTTTAAGGTTAAAGTAATTTATAATTATAAATATAGAATAATTACACTCGTTTATTATATATATATTAATAAAATTATAAAAAACTTTAGTTTTAATAATAGTAATAGCTTTTTAAAAATACTTTTCTCTTTAGTGTAGCTTATTAAGTTTACTAAAAAGTTTTTAAGTAAAATATTAAATAATACTAGAAACGTATAAAAAGAGTTTTATAAATAGCAATTATACTTTACCTAAATAATATATTTATAATCCTAAAGATACTATAGTTTATAATAAATTTAAGTCTATAGTACTTTACTACTATTAATAAAGTAATTATTTATCTATATTATATATACTAGTAGGCAATTTAATATAAATAATATAATAGATATAATCTTATAATTTATAAAAATATATTATTTACTAATAACTCTAAAATAAAAAAAATTATTCTACAGCTATATTATAATAATATTTAAAAGTATAATTTATTAAAAAAGGAGCTAGATAGACTACTATTACTATTTTAATAATAGAAACTAAGCTAATCGCTTTAGAGTATATAATTAAAAAAATAATAATTTTAGAGCACTTTTTTTATAAAATTATATTTACTTTAGAATATGTTTAGAGAATTTACTATATTAAGTAATAAATAATTAGACTTATTATTAGAGCTAATAAAAAAATTATAACTTAATTATAGTATATTAATATTTAGAATATATAACTACAGTAAAAATATATAAAAAAATTATTTAAGGTAATTAATATATACACTAGAGATATACCTACTAATAAAATAATATAGGCGCTTATATAATAATAATTTATACGCTTTAGAAAGCTACTTAATCTATAAAATATAAATTTACTAATTATTAAGTAAGTAGGAAGTAAAGAGAAGAAAGACTATTAAATTTTATCTATCCTAAAAACAAAATCAAAAAAAAATATATTATATATAAAATAGATAATAATAGTTATAGTATAACTAAAGCCTTATTAAGAAGTTTATATTATTACTTACGCTTTTTTTTTATTTAAAAGGGGACGCCGGCTTAAAGTCTAAAATAGATAAGAGTAGTTAAGTGTCTAAAAAAGAGAACTTAAGTTATAAAAATATAACTTACTTTTTATCTTCTAATACTCTAATAAAGTAAAATAATTATAATTATACTAATAAAGGTATACACATACTCCTTCTTTTTTAAAACCCTGTTTAGTCGCTCTAAGCCACTACAGCCACACTATTTATTCGATTAGTATATAAATATATAATTATACTATTACTATTTTAATTTTATAAGCGTATTATAGGCCCTTAAAAATAAATTAGAATAATCTTAGTTTAGACTTAAATAAATTTAAAACCCCTTTTAGTCGCTTTAAGCCACTACAGCTATACTATTTATTTAATTAATATATAAATATAGACTTAAAAAGAATTTATTAATATAATCTATATAATATTTTTTTAAAAAAATACTTTAGTCTATTACTTAAGTATAATTATTAACTATTTACTACTTAAATAGATAATAGTAGAATACTAAATTAAAATTAGTAATAGCTATAATATACTTATAAAAATAATTACTAAATATATTACTATAGTTTTAGTTACTAATAACTAGATTTAAAAATTAGTTCTAATTAAAAGAGTTTAGTAGATTTTAATTATCTAGGAACTCTATTTTAGTATATAATACTAGAGTAGTCTAGTATTACTTAAGAATATTATAGATAGTTTTAGAAGTGGATATAATTTTATTATTAAACTATAATATATTAATATAATCTATAAACTAAACTTAAAAGTAGATTACTTATTTTAGGATTTATAATATTATATTTAATTATAAGCTTAATAAAGATTATATAGATAGTATAAGTACTAATAAAACTATAATAATTAATAATATAAAATTAAGATATAATTAATAAAATCTAGTGCCAATTATATAAATAGATTATATAATAATAGTAACGCGTATCTATAAAATTAAAATTTTTAAAATTAGTTTTTATTAAATTATTAAATAGGGCGCTGCGTATATAGGCCTTATACTTTAAAATATAAAACTTAGTAAACTTAAAAATTAGGTTTTTATTATATATAATTATTATCTAATTATTTTTATTTTATTCTTCTATATTATTATCTAAGGCTAGAGGATTATTATTATTATTATTATTTACTATAAAAAATTAAAAAAAGAAATACTTTTAAGAGGTTAGGTATAGTTATTATAATTATAGTTACTATAGTACTACTAATTTTAAATAAAATAATAAGTACTAAGATATTTAAGAGTGCTTTATAATTAGTGAGTAATATTTAAATAAGTAGAATAGTATAAAAATAGTAGTATTATTTATTATAGTAAAATTATTATAAACTAAAAAGAAGAGAAAAAAGATAATTTAAGTAACTATTATACCTAACTAGCGTAGTAGAGCCGCCCTTACTTTTATAATTTATTATTTATTTACTATACCTATAACTTTACCTACTTACTAAATATATAAGGCACGATTAAGTAAAAGAAAAAATAATAACTAATTATAAGACAATATAGAAAATAAGTCTTACTTAAAATAAACTAATAAAATAAGGAGCTATAGGTAATTAGTTAAGTAGAGTACTTAAAGCTGTAGGCTTACTATATAAATAAATAGTATTTAAACCTATAAAGAAATAATTTAATAAAAAAAATTAAGTACGCTCTAAGTTTTATAGTAGAATGTTAAAAAAATAAAATTTATTTTAAATAATTTTTAAATAGGCATACTACTAATACGCAGCTTATTTAGGGAGTATATTATAATATTAAAACTTATATACTCTAACTAATTATTAGTTAATTATATAATTAAGTTATCTAATTATATACTTATAATATATATTATTAATCTCGATTATTTTATCTAATAAATAGTATTAATTTATATTTTATTTTAAATATAAGTATTGTCTAGTTTATAATAACATTTAAAATATATACATATAAATTTTATAATAAAAAAGTTAAATTATATAAAAATTATTTAGTTTTTATTATTACGTTATACCGCGCCTTTATAAAGCTTATAAAGTACGTTAATTAAAACTATATAAAAATATTAAAATAGTAAATTATATAATATAATATTGTAATAAATATAAATAAATTAAAAAAATAAAGTTTTATTAGTAAATATATATTTTATATTACTATTATTCTTATTATATAAATATATATATCTAAACGTATTTAGTATTATATAATTAATATATAATTAGTATTATAATTAATAATATATTATATATTAAAATTTAGTTTTATACAATTATTTATATAAATTATATTAATTTTTTATAATAAAATTATATACTACTATATATAAAACTTTTTATACAATTAGTAATATTAACGAAAATATATTATAAGTAAATAATTCGTATAAATAAATAATTAAAGATACTAAGTTTTTATAAAAAGCTAACTATTTATAATATTATATAACTAATATAAATTATTATTAAAAATTATAAAATAGAGTTCCCTTACTGTGTTCGTACCCCTAAATCGTCGTCTAGGCGTACTTAGTACTTTTCGATTAAATATTATAATAGGCTATTTTATTTAAAATCTACTTTTATATATTATTTATAATTTATATTATAGGGGGATGACAAAAAAAAAGTCCAATCAAAAAAGATAGCTTTTTTAAAAATTTATATAAAATTAAATAATAGTCCTAAAATTACGTAAGTAATACCGTTTTAAAGAGAAAATTATAGAGATTATTATTAGAATTTTAGTTATATTATATTTATTATCTATAATAAATTAAAATTACCTAAATATAGTAATTTTTTTAGCCCCTTTTTTAGGATCCTATAACTTTTTAGTTAGTAAATATATTTAACTAAAATTTTAACTTAACCCTTTTAGGCCTAGTCTAGGTTACGTGACTAGATTTTCAAAGTATATTAGTAATCTAATAATAAAATTATATTAATTATAAAAATAGTGCTAAGCCTTATATAATTAATAATTATATAATATATTAGTAAGATTATAGTATATTATAATATCTTTTTACTTTTATAAACTTAAACTCCTATTTCCTTAAAATGGAGCTAAAATTCTTAAAACTCGAATTTAAAGTTAAACTTCTTTTAAAAGTAAATAATTTTCTTTTTTTAATTACTACTACTCTAAAAAAGTCTTAATAAACTATTTATAGTGCTATAAAAAGAATTAAAAAAAAGGAGAAAGATAATTATAATATAAAAAAGATTAAAAGGGGTAGAGTCTCTAAGGTAACTAAAAGAGAAAAAAGAGTTATTAATAGGGACTTAACTAGAAGCCCTAAAAAAGAAATAAAAGACTATTAATAAAAAATAGTCTAAATATCTTAAAAAGATCCTTATAATGGATTTTAAAAGAAGAGGATTATAGTATTAATATAAGTAAAAAAAAACTAATAATTAATAAAGAAAATACTAAAAAAAGATTAAAATACGCTTAAGAGACTATAAAAAATATAAAAAATATAAATTTAAAAAAGATTATATTTTCTGATAAGTCAGCAATACAAAGGGGATAATAAAATAGACGATATTATAGAAAAAGGGGTAATAATAGAGTTAGAAAAGAACTAGCTGTTAGCTAATTATAAAGTAAGTTATTTTAACTTTTTAAAATATTAAAATATATAACTTTTTATATATTTTTAAGTTATGGTTTTAGTTTTTTAATATTAATTATATTAATTAATTTATAGGATAAGATCTTAAACTATAAGTTTAGGGTGCAATTTAGATAAGAGGTAGAAGTAATTTAGTATTTACTAAAATACTTAATTTTTTTACTTCTTTTACTTGTAAGGACTATATAAACAAAGTTTTTATACCTAAGGTTAAATCCTCTATAAAAAGGGGTAAGTAACTTAATAGGTTTTTTAGATTATTTTTTAATATAATAATATATATATATATATATATTATTATATTATATTATAATTATAAACTTTATACTAATATTAATTTAGGTTAGCAATTTTAACAAGATAACGTCCCTATTTATAAAATAAAGGACGTTTTAAACTAGTTTAAAAATAATAAAATTAAACTATTTTCTTACCTAGCCTATAGCCCTGATTTAGCCCCTATAGAAAATATATAGGGTTATTTAAAATAAGGGCTAAATAATAATAAAGAGGCTAGTTTAGGTGTAGGATCTAGTATATAAAATATAGAAGCCTTTAAAAGAGTTATTAATAAAGAGTAGTAAAATATACTATAAAAAGTTATTAATAACTATATTTTATTTCTTCCTAACTATTATAAGGCGGTTATAGAAGCTAAAGGCTACTATACTAAGTATTAGTAATTTATTATTTACTAGTTTATTATTAAAAATGTGAAAAAGTGACTTTTTTATATAATTATATAATTAATATATAAATATATAAAAATATTTATTATACTAATAAAACTTAGTATCTATTATTATATATATAAAAATAAGCTAATTTTACACCTTAAATAAAAAGTTATACTAACTTAAAGTAGGGTCCTAAAAATTTTCTATATTTACTGATTTTTCTTAACCCCTAAACCCCTTAGTAAGCAGCCCCTAACAGGGTGAATAGAATCTACTAGTCTTTTTTTTTAAAATAGTATTTTTTTCGTATTTTTAGGTCTCCTAGTTAAATAGTTATATTATTTTAAAAAAGGTATCTTTTTTAATTGGCTTTTTTTTTGTCACCCCCCTATATTTTATATAGACTTACTCCAGCGTCTATAGTAATAGAAAGTTAATTTATTTTTATTAGTATATATCTGTTTTTTATTATTACTACGTATTTTAAACTTTTAATAATAGTTAGTAATTAGTCTTACTTAGTATTAAATTCTTTTTACGTAATACCTACGTGTATATATATAATTTATATTATATTACAATAGTATTTATAGTTTAAAGCTTAATAAATAATTATATATTAATACTAGTTTATATACTATTAATACTATTTATTGATTTATTTTATTAAAAGTATTAACTTAATTAAATAGTAAACTATTTATATATCTATATATTATTTTAGTTTATAAGTAATAATTATACTTTAGTTTTAATATATTACTTTTTATTTAAAACTATTATATACTATTATATATAGTATAAGATAATAAAAATATAGTTAAATATTACTTATAAATATTAATATTCTTAATTTAAGAAAAACTAAACTAGCTATATTAAAGTATACTTAAATATTATTTCTAGTAATTATTATCTTAATAGCTATTATAGAGTAAAATAAAAATATAATTATAATAATATAGTTAATATAATTATATATTAACTATTTAGCTAAGTGTCTATCTTGTTATTTTAAAATAAATAATAGTTTATATTAAATAGTTATCCGTGATATAATATATATAAATGTATAAAAATATAAAATAAGTAATAATATTTATAATTTTATAATAATACTAAAATATAAATAAGATATAGTTTTTAAAATTATTATATATATTTATATACTAATTAAACAAATAGTGTGGCTGTAGTGGCTCGGGGCGACTAAAAGGGGTTTTAAAAAAGGAGAAGTATATATATATCTTTATACTTAATATGTATAAAATTATTAATACTACATTAATAGATAATATAAATAGTAGATTTTATTATATATATATTAAAGTATTATAGCTACTATAGAATAAGTTTTAGTATTATTTAATTATTTATATAACTTATAATAATTTAGATTAAAGAAAATTTAAATTCTTATTATAAGTAGAGAGGTAGTACTCACTGTAAAATATACAAACGAGTAAAAATATTTATTTTATTATATTAATATTCTAAATAATTATAAGTTATATTTAATTATATTATTATACACTTATTAATTATTTTTAATATTTTAAATTAATTACTCTTACTCTAATAAATAATATACCTATTATAAAATTTAATTTATAAAAATTATATATATTTAAATACTAAATATTATATTTAGTTTTTATATCCGTTATAAGTTAAAACTAGTCTTATAGAATTTTATAATATTTATAGAGCGTATTTTTATAATTACACTTTAAATAAAATTTTACTAGTAAACTTTTATAATTATGTTTTTTTCTTTAGTCTTTTATTTAGTATATTTATAAAGTTTTAATACTAAGCTTTAATAATAATATATATACTTAGTATAAAGGTATATTATTCTTTATATATATAAAATAATAGAGACTATTTTAATATATTTTTATTTTTAATCTTATAAATTAATACAGTTTTTATATTATATTTTTTAATATTATATATATATACTAGTATTTTTTAATATTTAAATAAATTATATATATTTATATAAATAAATTTAGTATTAATAGTATTAATACTAGTATAAATAATAATTTTAACATAAACCTTAGTTTATTTTTTACTATTTTAAAAAAATAAATTTAAAAGTAGACGTAAGTAGTAAAGAAAAAAGTCTAAAATATTTAGTATTATAAATATTTCAATAGTATTAGACGGTTTTATAATATAATTAAAAAAATTAACTTCTACTACTACTAAAACTAAGGGGATAGTAATAACCATTAGCTATTACTTAATAAAAACTAATATTTAGTTTTAGTTAACGAGTTTATAGTATAAGTTAACTAATAAAAAGTAAACTATATTTTAATAATAATAAGCTATAATAAAAAATTTTATATATTTAAATTAAGTATTTATTAAAAAATTATTTATTTATATATTTTTAATAGTAATATTAGGTTAAATTTATAACTATTTTTAAAAAGAGTTTTACTATACTTTTATATTACTATTTTTTAAAAATGTTATATATTACTATAAAGTATAATATAAACGATATTATAATTTATTTATAGAAAAAAAAAGAGTAATTAAAAAAATATTTCTTTAAAAATTTATATAATATATATTGATAAGTTTAATAATACCCGACTAATACTATTTTAGAGAAATAATAATTAAAATTTAAATAAATATTTTACTTATTATATATTTATTACCTACAATAATTAAAAATTACGTAAATAGTATAATATTTTAAATACCTTTTTTAGGTTCCTATAACGTATTAGTTAGTAAATATATTTAATTAAAATTTTAACTATACGCTTTTAGGGCTAGTCTAGATTATATAACTAGATTTTTAAAGTATATTTATAATCTAATAATAAATTTATAGTAATAAAAAAATTTAGTCTATACTTATAAAGCTACTATATACGTAATATATTACTAATATTATAATATAGTAAAACGTATTTTAACTTTTATAAACCTAAACTCCTCTTTTCGTAAAATAGTTCTAAGTTTTTTAAAACTTAAATTTAATATTTAACTACTTTGAAAAGTAAATAATATATTTACTCTAATTACTATAATTTTAAATAAGTTAAAAAAAGTATTTATAATACTATATAATGTATTTAAAAAAAATATAAAACTTATAATATAAATAAAATTAAAAAAGGTTAAGGTTTAAAGTTAAAGTTACGAAATAAAAGAGTAATTAATAAAAATATAACTAAAAATCCTAAAAATAAAAATAAAAAACTATTAAGAGAAAATAGTTTAAATATTATAAAAATATGGTTATAAAAGTTTTTATATAAAGAAAAATACTATATTAATATAAGTACTAATTACCCTCTTCTTAATAAAGAAAATATTAATAGAAGATTAAAATAGAGTAAAGAAAATATAAAAAATCTATAAAATAAAAATTTAAAAAAAATTATATTTTTAATAAGTTAGGAATATACTAGAATAAAGGTAAAATAAAATGTTATTATAAAAGGAGTAATAATAAAATTAAATAAAATTATATATTAGCTAATTATATAGAAAGGTTGTTATATCTTTTTTATTTATTATAGGATTTATTATTTAAACTACTATTATTATATTATATTATATTATTAATATTATTTATACTAAATTAATTATAGGTCGAAACGTTATTATTTACTAAAATACTTAATAATAAAACTTCTTTTACTAGTAATAACAATATAAATAAAGTTATAAGTCTATAGTAAAACTAAGTATAAAACGTAGTAAGTAATATAACGTTTTTTACTATATTATTATTAATATTATATTATATATATTTATTAAATTCTATTATAATAATAATCTTTATATAAATAATGTTTTAAGATAGTAATAGTAAGCATATTATATTAAAACCTTTATAATATATAATAGTTTAACTTGGTTTAAAAATAATAAAATTTTATTTTATTATTTACCTAGTCTATAGTCTAACTTTAAATCCGATTAAATATACATTACATTTATTAAAATCTAAACTAATTAAATATTAAAAGACTAATTTAGGTATAAAATTATATTTAAAAAGTATAAAGTCTTTTAATAGAGTTATTATAAAAAAAGTAAAATAATGTAGTATTAAACGTTATTAAAAACTATATTTTATATTTCTTTAACTATTATAAAGTAGTTATAAAAGTTAAAGACTACTATACTACATACTATTAATATATTATTTTCTAGTTTATTATAAAAATTTTAAAAATTTAACTTTTATTAATAATTATATAATAAATATATACAGACGGGTAAAAAAAATAAATTTAAAAAAAGATCTTTTTTAAAATAATATAACTTCTTAATTACTAAGCCTAAAAATAGAAGAAAAATAGAGAATAAAGAAAAGAATTTATAGACTCTATTTACCCTACTAGGGGCTACTTACTCAGGGGTTTAGGAATAGTAAAAAATTAGTAAATATAAAAAATATTTAAAGTCTAACTCTAAGTTAGTATAACTTTTAATTTAAAATAGAAATTAGCTTATCTTTTTATATAGTATAATAGATACTCTATTATATTAGTATATAAAGTATATTAATAGTTTAAGATATTAATTATATAATTATTAATAAAAGTTAAATTTTTATATTTTTTATAATAAACTAATAAATAATATATTACTAGTACTTAGTATATTAGTTCTAAGATTCTATAAGTATTATATAATAGCTAGGGAGTAATAAATTATAATTATAAATAACTTTTTAAAATTTTATATTATACTATTAAAAAATTATTCTTTAATAGTCTCTATACTTTATAAATATAATTCTATACCTATATTAGCTTTTTAATTTTTATTTAGTTAAATTCTATATAATCTTATATATTTTTTATATAGACTATATCCCTGTTATATGCTAGGTAAAAAATCTTTTGTTATTATTCTTAAAGTAGGCTAAAACGGTGGTTGTTTTATAACTAAGAATCTTCTCTTATTAAAAATAGTGTTATTAATTAAGATTTATATAAAGGTTATAATTATAATATAATATAATAATGTATATATATTTAACTTTATATTAGTATATTAAATAAAGAATGTAAAAATCTATATAATTAGTTACCCATTGTTATCTTTAGTTTAAGTTTAAATTTAAGAACTTTTTTTATATAATCTTTACTAGGAATAGAAATAGATAAATATAGTATTTTAGTATATACTAAATTATATCTATCTATCAACTAAATAGTGTTTTAAATTTAGAAGATAAAATTATAATTAATAAAATAATTAATATAATTAATATAAAAAATATAAACTATTTTTCCCTCTAAACTTATTACTATAATATTATATAACTCTTAATTAACTATTTACACTTCTATTATATTACTTTATTAATATTAACTCTTAATAAACTTTTTTTATAATAATTATAACTACTTTTCTACTAGCGCTAATAACCTAAAACCTTTTTAGATAAACAGTAATTAAATTATTAAAATATAATATAGTACTCTCTATAAAATCCTTTAATTTTTTTTATAATAACTGCTAAGTATTTAATAGTAAGTTTTTATAATTATCTTATAGTACTATAGCGTATTTTTCTTTTATTATTTACTATCTATCTTACTTTTACGCGTACGTATATTCCCGCGTCTAAATAATTTTAATTATTTTTATATATTTTTTAACTAGAGTTTTACTTCTTTTACTACTTTAAGAAAGTTTTTTTTTATTATTAAGGTATTATTACTAATACTACTATTACCGCTACTATTCTCTATTTTAAATATAAAAGGTTTACCTTTTTTATACTATTATATTATAAAGTTTACTATATTATTATATAATTAATAGTAGATTTTAACGTCTTTATAACTATTATTAAAACTAAAGATTATATTTCTTTAAAGTAAGAAGAGGCGCGTGAGAATTAAATTAAAATTAAAAATATTAACTAAATAATCTAGTCTATTAAGTAGGCCAGCCCCTTATATAGCGTTAAGGTAAAAGTTAGAATAATTTTTAATATAATTTAGCTAGTTATTACTATTAGTAAAAGCCTATACTATATGCTAGGTGTTACTTAGTTTAATTATTAACTACTAGTATAAAGTTAAGAGTATAATTATAATAAAATAAAAAATAAAAAATATAGTTCTAATAATAGTACTAAAAAGATTTCTAAATTTTAAGTATATAGTATTTATAAAAAGGAGAGAAAGCTACTATACTTAGTATTTTAAACGCGCTATATAGCCTATAGTTTTACCTATAGTTTTATCTAAAATAATAATAATCTATAAATACTCTATTACTATTTTCTAATTATTACCCTACTATTATTATAGGTATTACTTAATAAGTTATTTATTAAGTTATCGCTCTACTAGCTATAAAAATTAAAATATCTTATATTTAAAACACTTTAGATTATAGCGCTTCTATTTTTACTTACCTATCTTAAGTAAAGACGTAGTATATACTAAGTCGATACAACTCGTACAGATAAATATAAAGACAAATATAAAATTATAATATAAAAGAGTATAAAGAAATATATATACTTTTTTTTTAAAACTACTTTTAGTTGCTCTATATTACTATAACTATACTATTTATTTAATTAATATATGAATATATATATACAGTATAAAAATATATAAAATATAATATTAATTAATATATTTTAATATTAAAATAACTTACTTTTTTATTAGGTAATAGCTAGGTTTTTTTTAAGTCTATTATTATTTTTTTTTTTATAATCTTTCTTCTAATCTCTTCTATTTATAGTCCGGACTTATTAGATAATATAAGCTTTTTTAATATTTCTAATATTTTCTTTAACGTACTTTAATATTTTCTTTTACGATTTCTTTATTTAGTATAGTTTTTTTTTTAATTTATATTAATATTATAATACTTTTCTTTTAAAATACTTTTATAAGAATTTTATTATAATATTTAAACTATTTTCTAATTATAGGCCTTTATTTTATTATTTAGGGCTTTTATTTAATTTTTATTAATAATGCTTTTTACTCTCTAAATTATTATAAGAACTTTACTACTATTAATTTTATTTATATTATAATTATTATTTTTTTAAATTTAAAATATTATAAAATATTCTAAATTCTATTAGAAGTTCTTTAAACATAACAATAATTATTATAATAAAAGTATTTACTTTTAAAAGATTAACTTAAAATTTAAGTTTTATTATATATTTCACTCTATTAAAGGAATAGGAGTTTACATTTATAAAATTAATATAATATTATTATATACTATAATATTAGTAATATATTACGTAATTAGTAATTCTATAAGTGTTAACTAAATTTTTAGCATTAAGATACTTTTATTATTAAATTACTAATATATATTAAAAAACTAGTAAATCAATCTATACTAGACCTAAAAGGGTATAATTAAACTTTTAATTTAATATATTAACTAACTCAAAAGTTATAGAAACCTAAAAATATAATTTAAAAAATTATCTTATTGAAGTAAAATTAATTTATTACACGTAATTAATAAGTAGTAACTAAATTACTTATATAATAGACTTTAATTTTCTTTTTAATATATTATTATTAAGGTATTTTTAGACTTATTAATTAATTTAATATAAATGTTGAAAAAAGATATAGTTTTTAATTAGTTTTTCCCCCCTCCTATATATGTTATAAATGATAAATATATTAATATAATATAATATCTATTATTATATATATATATATATAGCCGATAGCTGTTATTATAATTAATTAATTTCTTTTATAAATTTATTTGATATAATATATGGGTAATAGTTCTTTTTATTATATTTTTATTTATTTATATATAGGTAATATAGTGTTTAATAATAGTAAATATTTTTATTTATAATTATAAATTCTATTTTATATATAAAGACAGTTAATTATAATATAAAGCACGCTTATCTTATAGTTTATTTATCTAGTCTATATACTAAAGAAACTAATAAAATATATATAAACTCTTTTAAAACTTTTAAGTATTAAATAGTATTTTTATACTTATATTATTTATATTTTTATTACTAGTACTTTTAGTAATAGTTTACATAATTATACTATATATTTAAAGCTATATATTTTTATTAAAAATATTATATTAATATACTATTTTTTATTTATTTTTTATAACTAGTCTCGTACTACTCCTACCTTAGTTTTTTTATTTACCTTTATTAATATTATTATTTTTACTAAAGCTATTATATTCATATATACTAGTAGTACTAACTTTAAATTTTAAAATTTTATTATTTTTACTATTAACAGTATTTTAATTTTTTTATTTTATTATTATCTATTTTATTACTTAAGATTTTTCGGTATTAATAAATACTAATTATAAAAAACTTAGTTACAGGCGGCTAACACAAAAAAGGGTTAATCTAAAAAGTTATTTTTTTTAAAAAATTATATAAAATTAAATAATAAAGCTAAAAATACGAAAATAATAACGTTTTAAAGAGATAGTTAAATAGATTTTAATTACGAATTTAGTTACTACTTACTAAGTATAGGTAAGTAACTAAAATTACCTAAACTTAGGAAGTTTTTTAATCCCTTTTTAAAATTACTATAACTTTTTAGTTAGTAAATATATTTAACTAAAATTTTAACTATACCTTTTTAGGCCTAGTCTATGTTCCGTGACCAGAGTTTTAAAGTATATTAGTAATTTAATAATAAAATTATATTAATTATAAAAATAGTGCTAAGGCTTATAAAATTACTACTTACGTAATATATTATTAATATTATAATATATTATAATATCTTTTTACTTTTATGACCTTAAACTCCTATTTCCTTAAAATAGAGCTAAAATTCTTAAAACTTAAATCTAAAGTTAAACTTCTTTTAAAAGTAAATAATTTATTTATTTTAATTACTACTATATTAAAAAAGTCTTTTACTACTATTTACTACGCTATGCAATATAATAAAAATAGAGAAAACATATAATAATAATATAAATAATATTAAAAGTGGTAGAGGTTCTAAGGTAACTTAAAGAAAAAAAAGAGTTATTAATATAGACTTAACTAGAAGTCCTAAAATAAAAAATAAAAGACTATTAATAGAAAATAGTCTACATATTATAAAAAGGACTTTATAAAGAGTTTAAAAAGAAAAGGATTATAATATTAATATAAGTAAAAACAATATATAATTAACAAAGAAAACGGCAAAAAAAATTAAAATACGCTAAAAAAATATAAAAAATATTAAATATATAAATTTAAAAATAATAATATGTTTTAATAAGTTAGTAATATAAAGGGGATAATAGAATAGATAATACTATAGAAATAAAAATAATAATAATGTTAAAAGAGAACTAGCTGTTAGCTAATTACGTAGTAAGTTGTTTTAAATTTAAAAAATATTAAAATATATAACTTTTTATATATTTCTAAGTTATAGTTTTAGTTTTTTTATATTAATTATATTAATTATTTTATAGGATAAGATTGTAAACTATAAGTTTAGGGTATAATTTAGATAGAGAGTAAAAGTAATTTAGTATTTACTAAAATACCTAATTCTTTTACTTCTTAAACTAATAAAAACTATATAAATAAAGTCCTTATACCTAAAGTTAAACCCTTAATAAAAAGGGGTAGGTTATATAACCTTTTTTTACCCCTCTTTCTTACCCCTTTTTTTATTAATATAATAATATATATATATTATATTATAATTATAAACCTTATATTAATATTAATTTCGGTTAGTACTTTTAATAAAATAACGTCCCTATTTATAAAAAAACGGACGTTTTAAACTACTTTAAAAATAATAAAATTATACTATTTCCTTACCCAGCTTATAGCCTTAATTTAGCCCCTATAAAAAATATATAGACTTATTTAAAATAAGGGCTAGCTAATAATATAGAGCCTAATTTAGGTATAGAATCTAGTATATAAAGTATAGAGGACTTTAAAAGAGTTATTATAGAAGAGTACAATAATATACTATAAAAAATTATTAATAACTATATTTTATTTCTTTCTAACTATTATAAGGTAGTTATAGAAGCTAAAGGCTACTATACTAAGTATTAGTAATTTATTATTTACTAGTTTATTATTAAAAATGTGAAAAAGTGACTTTTATATATAACTTTATAATTAATATATAAATATAGCAAAATATTTTATAGACTAATAAAACTTAGTATCTATTATTATATGTATAATAATAAACTAATTTTATAGATTAAATAAAAAGTTATATTAACTTAAAGTAGGGTCCTAATAATTTTTTATATTTACTAATTTTTTTTTTACTCCTAAACTACTTTGTAAGCAGCCCCTAATAGAGTAAAGAGAATCTACTAGTCTTTTTTTTTAAAACGGTATTTTTCTTATATTTTTGGGCTTACTCATTAATAACATATATTATTTTAAAAAAAAAATTTTTTTTTAATTAACTCTTTTTTATATTTCTCTCCTATATTACCTTCTATATAGTATTTTTATATAAACCTTTATTATTTAATATATAAAATATAGTAAAAACAGCTTATATACTTAGTATAGTAGATAAATTAAAATTAATTTAAATAAGTATAATATCTACGAAAATAAAAGCTAAATTAGTTAAAAATACTATAAAAAATAGTTTATAAATAATTTAATAAGTTTTATTAATTATATAACTATACTAATATTAACTATATAATAAAAATAATATATATAAACTATTATCTGTATTTTTTTATTACTAAATTAAATATTTATACTAAACTATTTTACGTTTTTATTTAATATTTTTCTAGGAAACGTAATAAGTATAGTAGTATATATACTAGCGTAATACTATACACTATTTATATTACTTTTCTTAGTTTTTTTAAAAATATTATATATAAAGATATATATATACTTTCTTTTTAGTTATTTTAAGCTACTATAGCTGCGTTTATTCTTTAATTAATATATAAATATAATATAAATATATATCTATTTTATACCTTAAATAAAAGATTATAATAGCCTAAAGTAGAATTATAAATACTTTTTATATTTTTATATTTTTTTACCTCTAAACCCCTTAGTAAGCACGCCCCAATAGGGTAAAGAGAATTTATTAATTCTTTACTTTAGAACGCCGTTATTTTTATATATTTTAGCTTACTAATTATAAAGTTATATTATTTTAAAAAAGGTATTTTTAATAATTACTTTTTTTTCCCTTTATTAATTAATAATTAACGTATTTTATAAGTTTTATAAAGCCATAGTACAACGTAATAATTAAAACTTTATAAATATTAAGTACCTAATATAATACTAGTAAGACTATATATAAATAATATAAATATTAAACTCTTAAAAGTTATACTCCTTTTTTTTATTAGGAGGAAAGTGTCCGACTAAATATAGTAATACTTATACTTTAATTATATATTTATAGATTAATAACTACTTATAATTATTTTAAATATTATTAGTAATAAATACTTATAATTATATATAATATAGTTATTTTAGGAGGTTATTAAGTATATAAACTTTAGGACTAAAGAGAGTTATTAAACTATTACTTAGAGCTGTTATAAGTAAATATACTTTTACTTAAGTATAAGCGCTAAGACGGGTATACCTATAGTAGCCTATACTAGCGTTTTAGTATATACCCTTATCTTATGCTCTAGAGTGCCTAGTTAGCTCTCTATATATATATTCTTATTAAATATTAATATTTAATATCTACTTTTAAGTCTTTATAATATAATTTACGTATCCCTTTATACCTATAAATAAGGCGCTTATAAAATGATATTTTATATAATAAATTATATAAGTACTAGATTTTAAAAAATCTATATTTTCCTAATTATATAGTTATAGTAAACTAATTTTTTATACTATATAAAATGCCTATTAGTGCAGATAAGATAGTAAAACTTTATATAAAACTTTTATCTAAATAGGCTAGTAATAGCGCTACTTAAAAACTAGCTAGTAATAGCGCTATCTATAAATTAGCTAGTAATAGCGCTATTTATAAATTAGCTAGTAATAGTACCGCTAAAAAGTATAATATCTAAAAGTTAATCTAGTATATATTAGCTTAAAATACGTTATATAATTAGTTAAATAAATTATTTTTACTATTACTACTATAATTATTTAGTATAATAAAAAAGGTTACTATTAAATTTAAAATTAGTAAGCCCTATAAGAGTATAATTACTAAATTACTAAACGCTTTTTATAACTTTAATAAATAATTTATAAATAGTCCTTTTACTAAAAAAGTTAAAAAAATTTTACTAGTAAATACTAGTAAAGAACTTTTAAAAAAATAATTACTATAAGAGTAATTTTAGTATCTTTTACCTAATTTTACTAAATATTAGTAATAATAATAAAGATTTTAATATAGTAACTATTACTAGTTAACTTATAATAAATTAGTAATTATAGTATAGTTTTATAGTTAAATATAAAGTATTTATTAAATAAGCTAAAACTATAAAAGCTAACGTTTTATTATTTATTAAAACGGCTATTATAACTAATAAAAGTACCCTAAAGAGAAATTTAAGTATAAATACTTTATTCTAGTACGTATCCTATGTAATAGATAACTTATAAATAAATATATTACAGGGGGGTAATACAAAAAAGGATTAATTAAAAAAAATATCTTTTTTAAAATAATATATCTTTTTAATTAGTAAGCCTAAAAATACGAGAAAAATAAAGTTTTAAAGAAAAAGACTAGTAGATTCTATTTACCCTATTAGGGGCTGCTTACGAGGGGGTTTAGGGTTAAAAAAAATTAGTTAATATAAAAAATTTTTAGGACCCTCTTTTAGGCTATTAGAACTTTTTATTTAAGGTGTAAAATTTGCTTATTTTTATATATATAATAGTAGATACTAAGTTTTATTAGTATATTAAATATTTTTATATATTTATATATTAATTATATAATTATATATAAAAGTCACTTTTTTATATTGTTAATAAGAAACTAGTAAATAATAAATTACTAGTATTTAGTATAGTAGCTTTTAGTTTTTATAACTATCTTATAACGGTTAGAGAGTAATAAAATATAATTATTAATAGCTTTTTAAGGTATTTTATTCTACTCTTTTATAGTAGCTCTTTTAAAGGCATTTATACTATTTAAACTATTTTCTATACCTAAATTAGCTTTTTTATTTTTAATTAGCCCTAATTTTAATAAACTTTATATATTTTTTATAGGGGCTAAATTAGGACTATAGGCTAAGTAAAAGAATAGTTTAATTTTATTGTTTTTAAACTAAGTTAAAACGTTCTTAGTTTTATAAATAGGGACGTTGTCTTATTAAAATTACTAACCTAAATTAATATTAATATAAGGATTATAATTATAATATAATATAATAATATATATATATATATATATAATATTATATTATTAAAAAAAGGGGTAAAAAAGTATTATAAAACTTACCCCTTTTTATATAAAGTTTAACCTTAGGTATAAGGACTATATTTATATAGTCCTTATTAGTATAAGAAGTAAAAAAATTAGGTATTTTAATAAATACTAAATTACTTTTACCTCCTACCTAAATTATACCCTAAATATATAGGGTAAGGTCGTGGCCTATAAAATAATTAATATAATGAATATTAAAAAACTAAAACTATAGCCTAAACATATATAAAAAGTTATATATTTTAATAATTTAAAAAGTTAAAATAACTTACTTTATAATTAGCTAATAGCCAGATCTTTTCTAACTCTATTATTACTTTTTTTTTTATAAAACTCTTTTTTAGTTCTACCCTTTTGTATTACTAACTTATTAGAAAATATTATTTTTTCTAGTTTTATATTTTTAATACTTTTTAATTATTATTAGCGTATTTAACTCTTTTTTTAGCGTTTTCTTTGTTAATTATTAGTTTTTTTTTACTTATATTAATTATATAACTCTTCTTTTTTAAAACTCTTTATAGTTGTCTAGGGGTAATTTCTAGATTATTTTCTAATAGTAAGCTTTTATTTTTTTTTTAGGACTTCTATTTAAGTCTCTATTAAGAACTCTTTTATTTCTTTTAGTTAACTTTTTTATACCCCCTATATAAACTTTTTTTATATTATAATTAACTTCTTTATTATTTTTTTTATTATTATTCTTCTTTTTAATACGTCTTATAGCCTTATATATAGTAGAAGGAGACTTTTTTAAAATAGTAGCAATTAAAAAAGAAGAAGTATTTACTTTTAAAAGTAAATTAATATTATATTTAAGTTTTAAGAATTTTGGCTCTATTTTAAGAAAATAGGAGTTTAAGTTTATAAAAGTTAAAAGATATTATAATATACTATAATATTACTAATATATTACGTAACTAGTGATTATATAAGTCTTAGCACTATTTTTATAATTAATATAATTATATTATTAGATTACTAATATACTTCGAAAATCTAGTTACGTGACCTACGCTAGTCCTAAAATAGTATAGTTAAAATTTTAGTTAAATATATTTACTAACTAAAGTTATAGGGATCTTAAAAAAAGATTAAAAAAAGTTTTATATTTAGGTAATTTTAGTTTATTATGTACACTTACTAAACAGTAACTAAAATCCTTATAAAATTCTCCTTAACTTTTTTTTTAAATCGCTATAATTTATGTATTTTTAAGTTTAGTAATTAATTTTATATTAATTTTTAAAAAAGATAACTTTTTTAATTTAGGTTTTCCTAATGCCCCCCCCCTATAACATATTAAAAAAGAATATATATATTATTATATTATATTATTATAATAAACTTAATATTTATATAAATCTATATTTATAATTTTAATAATATGGTACTATTATTTATAAAATAATAAACGATTTAAAATGTCTTATAAATAATAAAAATTTATTTTTTATTTACCTAGCCGATAATACTAATTTCGCCTATATAAAAAATATTTAAGATTATTTACAGACTATACTAAATTAAAATTAAAATACTAACTTCTATATAATATTAAGTTTAGAAATATAGAGGCTATAAAAAAGTTATTTTAAAAACGTAAAATAAAATACTATAGAAAGTTATAAATAACTATATTTTAGTATTCTATAACTATTATAAAGTAGGTATAGAAGCTTAAAAATACTATACTAAATACTAATAATATATTATTTACTAGATTATTATTAAAAATATAAACATTTAACTATTTTTAATAATTATATAACTAATATATATATATATATAAATAATATAAATACTAATAGAATAGAGTATATATTATTATATATATAAAAATACGTCAATTTAATATTTTATATAAAAAATTATAATAGTCTAAGGTAGGGTCCTAAAATATTTCTATCTTTACTAATATTTATTTATACCTAAACCCTTTAGTAAGTAGTCTTTATATAGTTAATATATATCTCCTAACCTTTCTCTTTTATATAATATTTTTTAATATTTTTTAGCTTACAAGTTAATAAGTTATATTATTATAAAAAATATTTTTATTTTTATTTTTTTAATTACCCCCCTCTATATACTAATTATATTATTAATTGTTAAAAGTTTAAAATAATATATTTTATATTATATTTAATATTATATAAATATAGTATATATAATAATTATATATAAATAAAATACTAGTACTCTATAAATTAAATAAATATATATATTACAGGGGGGTGAAAGCGAAAAAGAGTACTCCAAAAAGTTAGCTTTTTTAAAAATTTATATAAAGTTAATTAATAAGGCTAAAAATACGTAAATAATACCGTTTTAAAACGAAAATTACTAAGAACTTCATAAGCATTTTAGTTAGTGTTAATTAATTACGTATAATAAATTAAAATTAGCTAAATATAGTAATTTTTTAAACCCCTTTTTTAGGTTTATATAACTTTTTAGTTAGTAAATATATTTTACTAAAATATTAACTATATCCTTATAGACCTAGTATAGGTTATATAACTATATTTTTAAAGTATATTAGTAATCTAATTATAAAATTATATTAATAATAAAAATTTAGTTCCTGCTTATATAATTACTAATTACGTAATACATTCTTAATATTATAGTATATAATAATATCTATTTAATTTTAAAAATCTAGACTCCTATTCCTATAATACAGCCCTAAATTTAATAAAACTTAAATTTAAAGTTAATCTTTATTTAAAAGTAAATACTTTTATTTTAATAATTATTTTTATTTTATAAGTACTCCTAATAGTATTAATAATATTATAGAATATATTAATAATAAAAATAAAATAATAATTATATAAATAAAGTTAAATAAGATATAGTTTCTAAGGTTATTTAGAGCAAAGAAAGAATTATTAATAGAGACTTAGTAAAAAGCCCTATAAGTAAAATAAAAGAATATTATTAAAAATAGGTCTTAATTCTTTACAAAAACCTTTATAAAGTATTTTAAAAGAGAAGGTTTATAATATTAATATTAGTATAAAGAAAATCCTATAATTAATATAAGAAACGCTAATAAAGAATTAAAATATATTTAAAAAATAATATAAAAAATATTAAAATTATAAATATTAAAAGTAATAAAAGTTTATAATAAGTTAGTAATATAAATAAAAAAGATTAGAAAGAAGTATTATAAAAAAAGGAGTAAAAATAGAAATAAATATAAACTAGCTATTAGCTAATTACGAAGTAAGTTATTTTAATATTTTAATATTTTAAACTATATAACATTTTAAATATTTTTACGGTATAGTTTTATTTTTTTATTATTAATTATATTAAGTCTTTTATTAGTTACGACTTAATATTCTAATTTTAAAACGCTATTTAGTAAAAAAATAAAAGTAATTTAGTATTTACTAAAATATTTAATTTATTTATTTTATTTACTACTAAAGACTATAGGAATAAAAGTTCTTATATTTAAAATTAAACTAAAGATTAATAGGGGTAAGTTACTTAATAGATTTTTTAGTACTTTTTTTAATATAATAATATATATATATATTATTATATTATTATATTATATTATAATTATAAACCTTATACTACTATTAATTTATAGTAGTAATTATAATAAGGTAAATCTTATATTTATAATATAACAGTCGTTTTTAACTAATTTAAGAATAATTAATATTTATTTTTTTTATTCCCTAGCCTATAACTCTGATTTAGCCTATATAAAAAATATATAGGGTTATTTAAAATCTAAGCTAAATAAATATAAAAAGGCTAATTTAGGTATAAAATTAAGTTTAGAAAGTACAGAGGCTATTAAAAAGCTATTTATAAAATATATAATAAAATACTATAAAATATTATAAATATTTATGTATTATTACTCCCTAGCAATTATAATATACTTATTAAATATTATAGATACTATAGTAAGTACTAGTAATATATTATTTACTAGTTTATTATTAAAAATTTAAACATATAACATTTATTAATAATTATATAATTAATATATTAATATATAAAGATATTTTAGTTACTATTAGAATAGAGCATCTAATATTATATATATAAAAATAAACCAATTTTACACCTTAAACAAAAAGTTATAATAGCCTAAAGTATAGTTCTAAAAATTTTTTATATTTACTAATTTTTTTATACCCCTAAACCTCTTTGTAAGTAGCTTATACGTAGATATACTTAATATACTAGTCTTTTTCTTTATAATATTATTTTTTTTATAATTTTAGACCTACTAGTTAAAAAGTTATTTTATTTTAAAAAAGGTATCTTTTTCGAGTACTCTTTTTCGCTTTCACCCCCCTGTAATATAATAAAATATAAACTCTAGTTTTATATATAAAAATTATTTATTTAGGTTATATTATTTTTAAATAAGTAGTTTAGTAATAATTTATTTATTCGTTTATATTCTCTTTTAGAATTACTAATAAGGTAATAAATGTAAAAAAATTTATTTATATAAATTATAAAATACAGTAAGATTTTATATATATAATATTATTATTAATAATATTAAGTTTTAAATAATATAAAAAAAATTATACTATATATAAATTATATTTTAGTAGATAAGTATTATTATCGTTAATATTAGTAATATATTAATTTTATTTATACTTAAAATATTATTAATATAAAAGATAACTACGACTATAATTTTTAATATAAATAATAAACTTTATTATATTAATTAAGTATTTAGATAACTTAAGAAATATTTATTTTAATTTATTTAATATTTTATATTTAGTATTAAAACCGAGTTTTAAATCTTACTATATATTTAATAAATATATATATTTTAATTTTTTTACTATTTTTATATTCTTATCTAATATATAATAAGTAGTCGAGTATAGTATTAATATATTAGTAAAAAAATATGAACTAAATACAAGTATATTATTCTTATAAATAATAGTATTATTTTTATTAATATAAATTATAAATATATAGTTTTAGTATATAGCCTAATATAATAAATTTTACTATAGTAGTACTTAGCTATAATTTTAATTATTATTTATATTTAAATTTAATATTATTATAATATTAATAATACTATAATACTTTTATTTTATATATTAGTAAAAGTAGACAATTAGCTTTTATATATAAATATAAAAATTAATATAATATTTATATTTAATAATTAATAACAGGTAATTAATTTCTTTTTATTAATAGAGTATTAGTAAATATTTATATTATATTTATAATTATAATTAATTTTTTATATTTATTTATATAATTATATATAAACATAATATATATATATATATAAAATAGAGCTAATTATAAAATAATTTTATATAGTAAGTAAATATACACTAATAAAATTTATACTATAAAGATTTATAATATATTTAAAAAAATATTAATAGGTAATAAATAAAAAATTACGTTAAAAGTTTATATATTTTTAAAATTTATATATATTTAAGTAATATAGTTAATAGTATATAAATAATATTATTATAAAATAAATTATTATAATTTTAATTAGTCCTTTAGTTCGTATATTTTAAATATAAGTAATAAATTAAAAATACCTAAATATAGTAAATTTTTAAATTACTATTTTAGCTTTTTATAATCTTTTAGTTTTTTTTTTTTTTTAAAAAAAAAATAAGGCTTTTATATTAAGGCTACCTAACTATTTAATATAAGTACTTTATCTTCTAAGTGAACTAATAATCGGCTCTTTAGTAAACTAACTAGTAAATATAAACTAATTAATTATTTTATTTAGATTAGTCTATTATCTAATTAGGTATAGTATTCTTCCTAATTAGATTAGGTTACCACGCTAACCTAGTATAGAAATTAGACTAAACTCTTTTAAGTAATAAACTAGCCTAATTAGGATAAGTCTAAAACCTAGTAACTAATTAAATAAGTAGATTAAAGTAGACGAGAATATAATTTAAACCTATAACCTATAATATTACTATTATGGGTAGTTAGGTGTATTATTTACTAAGCTATATACACTCTCGCTAATCTTTTATTTAATAAATATATTTATTTAAAAATTTTATTATATATTTTTATATTTACTGTAAGTTACGTACTTATATTTATAATAAATTATAAATTATAAATATATAATTTCTACTCATATATTTTATTATTATTATTATTATTATATATTTATTATGTATTTTTAATTTTATAAATTTATATATTTTTATTTTTAATATATTACTAAATTTTTAAAATTTTAACTAAAACTTGATTTATTTATATAAGTAATTACTTTTATTTTTAAAATAATTTATCTTTTAAAACGATTAAAAAAGAATATTTATAATAATATATAACGTATTAATACTAAAGATAAAATAATAATTATATATAAAGATTAAAAGCTAGAGAGTTATTAAGGTACTAATAAAATAATTAATAAGAATTTAATAAAAGCCCTAAAAAAGAAACTAAATAAGTAGTATTAATAAAATAATATTAATATTTTATATAAATATTTATTAAATAGAGTTTTAAAAAAGAACTACTCTATAATTATATAAAAAACTATCAATAAAAAAAGAAAATCTTAGACTAATTAAAATAAACTAGAGTAATTATAAAAGATATAAATTTATAAAAAATAATATTTTTTAGTAAACTAGAAATATAAAATAAATTAAATTAAAAATTAGTATTATGAGAAAAGCAATAATAATAATATTAAAATAAATTTTACTATTAACTATATATATAATATTTTTTACTATTTATAAAACTTTATTTTTTATAATTAATACTTATTATAATATACGTATAACTATGTTTTTCTTTTATTAATACGTAGTAGTTATTATTTTTTTTTTATATTTTACTATTTACTATAGTTAGTAGTATAATATTAATATAATTTAATAAGTGCTATTATATTATATTTTATTTATATTTATTTACTATCTCTTATTTTAATTAAAAAATATATGTTTTATAATTTTAATATAAGCTATTATAATTAAATAGGATATATTATATATAAATTAGTATTATTGTTATTTATATAATATTATATATAACCGTGCTATACTAGTAAATATAACTTTATTCTTTTTTTTATTATTATTAATACTTTATACTTTACTATTTAATATTTATTTCATTAATTATTTTTAGATTTAGTAAATAAGTAATAAATAATATAAAAATATTCACTTTTTAATAGGTTAAGAGCCTTAATAGTATTAACTTTAGTAATTTTAGTAATATGTATTTATATATTTAAAAAATCATTTATAGCCATTACGACTACTCAAATAATTTAGCTATTATTAAATATATTTATATAACTAGATATAAGACTTTATTATAGTCTTTTTTAAAAAAATAATAATTATAATATATAAAGCTATAAATAATATACTTAAAAATATTAGTTTACTATATTATATAAGCTATTAAACAATAAATACTATACTAGTATTAATAATAGTATTTATTTTAATATATTAACTATATTTATATAACTTTTATCCTACAGGGAGATTATATTAAAAAATAACTAATTTAAAAAGTTATATTTTTTAAAATAATATTCCTTTATAGCCATAAGATCTAAAAATATAAATATAATACTATTTTTTTAAAAAGACTAGTTTATTCTATATACTCTGTTAGTAAATAAGTAGTAAGCCTATAAGAAGGAATAATAATTTAGTTAATATAAAGACTTTTTAGAATTATATTTGAGACTATTATAACTTTTTATTTAATATAAATAATTGCCTAGTTTTTATATTATTATAATAATATCAATAGGATATAAATATATAAATTATTTTTATATAATTATATATAAAAGTTACTTAGTAAAACTTTTACTAATAAACTTATAAATAATTAATTACTTATAGTTAGTAGAGTAGCCTTTATTTTCTATAACTACCTTATAATAGTTAGGAAGGATTAAAATATAATTATTAATTACTTCTTATAGTATATTATTTTACTACTCTTTAATTACTATTTTAAAAGACTCTATAATTTATAAACTTTATCCTATACCTAAATTAGAGTTATTATTATTATTTAGTCTAAATATTAAATAATTTTATATATTTTTTATACGGGCTAACTTAGCGCTCTAGAGTAGGTAAAAAAAATCTATAATTTTACTATTTTTAAACTAGTTTAAAATATTTACTCTAAATTAATATTAATATAAAAATTATAATTATTATATAATATAATAATTTATATATATTTACATTATTATATTATTATAATATTAATAAAAGGAATAAAAACTTTATATACCTTACTCCCCCTTATATTTATATTAAATTCGGATATAGAGTATTTATTTATATAAGCGTTACTAGTATTAGAAATAAAAAAATTTAGTATTTTAATAAATACTAAATTACTTTTACATTCTAACTAAAAAGTAAATAAATCTTAAAATATTATATTATAGTCTATAATATAATTAATATTAAAAATAATAAAAGTATAAGTTAAAAGTATATAATTAGTAGGATATTTTAACATATTAATAATTTAATAAAACCTACTTTATAATTTACTAATAGCTAGTTCTATTTTATATTTATTATTATCCCTTTTTTTATAATACTTATTTCTAATTTTACTATTTATATTACTAACTTATTAGATTATATTATTTTGTCTATTTATATTTTTAATATTTTTAATATTTTCTTTAACGTATTTTAATCTCTTTTTAATATTTTCTTTATTTATTATTAGGTTTTTTTTACTTATATTAATTATATAAATGTCTTCTTATAAATTCTTTATAAATATCTTTTTATAATATTTAGATTATTTTCTCACAGTATTATTTTATTTAATTAATTTTAAAACTTTTAGTTAAGTCTCTATTAATAACTAATTTATTTTTATTAGTTAACTATTTTATACTACCTATATAAACTTTTTTTATATTATACTTATTTTGTTTATTTTTTTCTTTATTTTTAATTTATTTTATAGTCTTATAAATAGTAGTAGGAAACTATTTTAAAATAGTAGTAATTATTACGCTAGTTAAATAGATTAGGGATATATTAGGGTTTAGTTAGTATACCTAATTTTAGATTACTAAATAAATTACCTAATATATAACCTATAAAGCTAAGAATATTTATATATATATATTTAGTATTTTATCTATAGTCTATAAAATCTTTAAATATATAGCCTTAATATTAAGTAAGTTATATAATTGTTAAAACGTAATATAGTTTTAAAAAGTATAAAAACTTCTATTTTAACTAATATAACTTACGTAATATATAATAAAATATAATAAAACACAGCCCTATATAAAGTGACGAATAAGTAGCTATTATAATATATAATTTCTATTATTATAGCTTATATAGTAGTAAAGATATTTAGTAACTATTATAGAAAGATACCTTAGAGCTTATATTACTAGTTTATAAAACTCTTTAGAATAGAGAATTATTTCTCCTTTATATATATATAATACGGCTCTTTAGCACTTTCTTTTATATAGGTAGTCCCCACTTTTTAATTTTAGAATTTAGTAATTTCTAGCTCGTTTTCCTCTACAGTTATAAGCCCAGTATTTTAAAAATAAAAAAAGATTCTCCCTACGTATTTAATTATTAGAAATTTTATTTTCTAAAGCTTTAATTAATTCTTTAACCCTTTATTTAAAAGCTTTTAGTTTTATAGACTTAGTAAGTATTGCTTTATCTATATATATAAAATAATAACTTATATCTTTAGCTATTAAACGCTTAGTAAGTCTTATAACTAATAATTTTCTAAATATTATAATATCTAAAACTACTATATCCCTTTTAACTAATATTATCTAACTTACCGATTTAGCGAGCTGGCTAACTTAATATATATAGTTTAAAGTATAGTATATACTTTACTATATATAAAATTTTATTAATCCTAATCTTAAAAGCGTTAATAATCTTAATAACTCTTTATAAATACTAGAGCTTTTACGTATTATAAAAGTATTTAATACTAAAATTATAAGAATCTACTATAACTATACTACTAAAATAGTTATATAATAAGTCTGTTTAATCGATTATACTACTAAAATAAACTAAATAATAAATATCTAGAACTAAATTAGTATAATAATAGCTTTAAAGCTTATAAGCGCTACTTAAATATATTATACTATTAAAGGGAATATTTTAACTTACTTTATTATTTATTTTTTTAAATAAGAGTTCTTAACTACCGACGTAGTAGCTAAAAATATTATATAATAATAATACTATACTTATTTAAAGAAAGTAGAGTATAGAAGAATAATTACTAAACTATAGTATTATAAATAGAAAGCTCTTTATATAAAAATAAAAATATATAAGTTTAGTAATATTTAGGGCGAGCTAGCTATTACTAACTTTTTTACTACTATTAGTAAAAAATTAGTACCTAATTAGATAAAATAAATATATATAATCTAAGCCTAGAAATTAATATTTAAAGGTAAAAAGCTCTCTCTAATAGAAGTAGAAAGGATCTTTTAAGTAATATTATAAAATAAAGCTACTAAATTATATACTAAAAGCTCTAGAATCTTTATAATACTTAGTAAATAAAACCTATTCCCCTAATTAGATAACTTATAGCTAAAAAATAAAAGTAAATTATACTAATATCTTTATAGACTTAAAGAGTACTATTAAAAATCTACTAAGTGCTACTACCTATAGTTAGTATTAATAAATATTTATACTAGTCGGACTGCGCCGCTTTTTAAAAAAAATAAAAAAAAGCTCTTTAAGCGCTTTAAATTTAATAAATTTATAGCTCTTTGTAATATACTTAAGTAAAAAAAATAATTTAAAAAAAATACCTTATAGGATAAAAGATCTAATAAGCTAAAATTTTTTAGCTCTTTTATATATACAGTTATTAATCCCTTATTTATTATAAATAGTAAATTAAAATAAAGTAATAGTATATATTTTATATAAAACTATAATACCTATACGCTCTCTAAAAGTACTATTTTTAATAATAATACTATTTTATATCTAGTAAATAATAGATTACTACTTATTTTATAATTTTTAAAAAAAGCTAATAGTATCTATACTATTAAAACTAAAATATAAGCTTTTTTAATCTTTAGTATAGAAATTTAAGTAATTAAAAATACTTTAAACAGTATAAATAGAAACTCTATAAAAAACTTTATATTAAAAAATATAACTATTATAAAAGAATTTTACCTAAATATAATATTTAAAACTTATCTATATAATAAAAAATTTTAGTACTTAGACTTAAATAATATACTATACGTAGAATCTTTAAAATAAAGTCTTATACTTATAACGCTTATTTATAAGTATAATTTTATATTTATTAAATATAAGCCTCTATCCTTTTATTCCTTAGTTTAAAGTATAATACTAGTATATTAAAAGCTCTATTTATAGTTAATATATTTACGTATTAACACTAAGGATATATAGTACTAAAGAGTAAAATATTTAAATTAAAAAGCTTTATATACTCTAATCTAAAAAGCGTAAAATATTTATATTTTAGGTACTAAGCGTATATATTATAAGTAATATTCCTTTATATACGCGGCTTAGATAATTTTTTAAAAAACTAAAAAAAAAATTACTATAACTATATTAGTATATTTCCTAGAATTTCTTTAATATACCTAAAAAAAGGCTCGGAGAGTAGTAAATATTATTAATTAAAAATAACTATAGTAGGAAAATTTATATATAAAGCCTATAGGTAAAATTATTTTTAAAGCTTATAAAAGTATTTTTAAGTTTTACTATATAAGTATATACCTAGTATAAACTTAAGATTATAAAAATTTTTTAAAATAATAATATTACTACCTATCCGTAGTATAAAAGATCGCGCTTTAAAAAATAAATAAAAAAGCTTAGTATAAGTATTAAAACACTATTTTTATATATATATAAGCTAAACGGCGGCGCTAAACGTATTAGTTAAAAAATTATTAATAAAGCTATTACTATAAGACTTAGTATAAACTTACTAAAGAAACTTTAGCTAGAGATTATAAAAGCAGCTATAATACTTTATAATATTAGTCTAATAGCTTCTAAAAATATATAATTTTTAAATAAAGTTTTTTACAGCTAGTTTAGATAGTATTTCTATTACTATAAATTTAAATTTATAAAGTACTAAACGGCAGATCTACGCCTAGATTAAAATAATATATATATTTATAGTTATTACCTATATATTTACTAAATAGAAATCATATAGTTAGGCGTAATAGGCGTAGATTTAATATAAATTTATAAGCCTATATTAAATATTTAGTTAGTTACGTAGCTTTTAATATTTATAAAATATAAGTACTATTACTTAACTAGATTATTATAACGCGTAATATTATATTTAATAAAACTCTTTTTTATAAAGAAAAAGAAGATTAGCCTATCTTATAGGAAAAGGTTATAAAGTTTATAAATATTTTATATACTATTAAGGTTACAGATATAGGTAAGGTATTTAATGAAATTTTTAATATATAAGTCTATAACTTTAGTAAGCTAGGGATTAGTAAAAATATTATATAACCTAAGTAGTAGCTTAGAGGTACTTTAGTATAAATTTTATTTTATCCTTTTAGCTAGTTAAGTAAGTAAAGCTCTATATAAGTAATATATATATAGGCTATTAATATAACTAGCTAATAGCCGTAAATCTATATATTATATAATATAAATATTAGTTTAATTTTTTTTTAGTCTACTCTAGAGCCTAAAGAACTTAGAAGTATAAACTCTAAAAAAAATAAATACTTTAGTATTTTTTATAAAGTGTACTCTAGTAAAGGAGTAAAATAGCCTAAAATAAAGAATCTATAAAATCCTTAAATAGTAAATAAAAACTTATTTAATACTATTACTTAAATTAGTAATATAGAGCTCCTCTTATTAAGTAAAATAATTAGTACCTATACTTATAAAATATAGGGATCTATAAAGGACTATAGCCTAACTACTTAATAAAGCTAAAGGTAACGCAGGTTAGATTCTAAAAATTTTAATAAACTAAAGAATAAAAATAAAAACCCTCTTAGTATTTATATATTATTAAGCCCTAACCTAGAAAGTAAACTATTATATAATATAAAGCTTATAAGTATTTTACTAAATAGTATAGATAGTTCTCTTTAGTATAACTTTATAAATATATTTATTTTTAGTATAAATCTTATATAAGAAGAGCGTAGAGAGTTTATAATTATTAATACTATAGTTTAAGCTACTATATAGGATAGGGCCTTAAAGAAGATAATACTTTAATATAAAACTTATATATACTATAATAAGCTTCTAAAAGAGCTAGTAATATAAAAAATAATCTCTTTATATTTACTTAGCCCGCTCTTTTACTAGGCTATATATAAAAAATAGATTACACTTTTTAAAAAGTAAATTTAGTAGATAATTACATACTCTAATAGTACTAAATATTTACTTTTACTTAAATAGGTTTTTACCTATAAGTTTAATTAGGATAGTTACTTTATAAAGTATAAAGCTTACCTAGTTATTAGAGGTAACCTCTAGTTAAAAGACACGCTTTTATTAATATATATTATAATATTTATAGTACGCTCCTTTCGTATAGCTATAATAATTATAATAGAGTTTAACCTAAAAATTTTATAGCTTAATATAATTAGTACGTTCCTTAATATACTAATTAACCCCTTAAATCTAGTATAGTATAAACTACTTAATAGCTATAAATAAAAAAATAATTATATAAAGCTTAATTAAGCTCTATATAGCTTATAAGACTTACCTATACTATAGTATAAAGAATTTTTTAGTACTTTAGCTAAGCTTAGTTTTATCTACGCGAAAGAAGAGTTTTATTTATTTTTTAATATAGATTATAAAATCTTTATACTTTTATATATAGATAATATCCTACTTTTATACTATAAAATTTATTAGTAAAAAGCTTTTAAACTACGCGATAAGCTTTTAGAAATATATAAAATAAAAGTATATAGAGGTGTAAAATAGTATTTTAAAATATAAGTAATTAGAAATTAAAAAGATTAAATAATTACGCTAATCTATAATTTATATATTAAAAAGATTATAAAAAAATTTAAAATCGCTAATTTAGTACTTTTTTTACTAACGCCTTTACTATTAAAAGAGCTAGTTAAAAGTAAAAAAAAAGTAATAAAAGCTAAAATTAAAATATATTAGAAGCGTGTTAGATCTATACTTTATACTATTATTATAATATAACTAGATATAGTATTCGCTATCTTAAAACTCTCTTATTTTTTAATTAATTTAAGTAAAAAGTACTTTACTACAATAGAACGCATAATTACGTTTCTTTATAAATTATACTTTTAAGTAATCTAATATAGGGTATATAAAGGCCTAAAACTTATAATTTATTTAAACACTTTATTTATAGATAATCTAAAGAGTAAATAATTTTTATATAATTATATTATTATATTATTCGGGGATATAATTATTTAAAAAGCTATAAAATAGACTATTATTATTATATTAACTACTAAAGTAAAGCTCCTCGCGCTTAAATATATAAGTAAAAAAATAATAACTCTAAAGTATTTTTTTAAAGAACTTATTCTAAATTTTAGAGCTACGTAGCGCATATTCTATAATAACTAATAGATAATTAGGCTAGTTATAGGTAAAAATAAGCGTATAACTACCTATTTATACTATATAAATATACAGAATATATAACTGCGCTAAAAGTATTTAAAAAAAAGTTTTAAAATTAAATATTTTTAGATAAGTAATATACTAGCAGATAGATTAATAAAAGCTTTTATAGCTTAGTAAATCTAAAAATTTAAAAAGTAACTAAATCTTAAAGATATAAAAAAAAAATTACTAAACTAGAATTTTAAAAAATTATATAATAATAGAGCGTAAAGCGCTTTAAATTAAATATTAGATAGCTTATTAACTACTATTTATAATAAATAATTTAAAACCATACTACTTAGAAAACTCTATAATAAAAGAGTAAAAAAATAATAAAATAATAAAAATTATATAATAACCTAATAGATATACTTAATAAATTAATAACTTTACTAACTTATTAAACTTCTAAACAGCTTAAGCGCAGCGTAAAGTAATTTTATTAAAAATATTATTTATAAAGTTACTACCTAAGTCTTTATCTAGTTTAATTATTTACCTAATAGTAGTCTATAATTTATTTAGCTCTATTATCTATAAAATTTACGTTAATAAAAATTAAAAAAAATAGATTAAAAAATTATATTTACTTATAAGTAAGCTCTTTTACCTTCTTACTATAGAGTAGCTTATAATAAAATAGAAAGCGCTTAGTAATCTCTTAAACTTAAGTAAAACTATAATAATAAATATATAATTTTTCTAAATTATTTAGATTAAAATATTTATATATATATTAGTTTACAGCTATATCTACTTTTATATATTTAGTAATAAAAGTCTTATATTTTAGTATTAAAATAACTACTATTACTCTTACTAGATAGAACGCTACCTAAATAATAAAAGTAAAATATAGAGTACTTTAATTTTATAAACTATTAATAATATTAAGCTATATAAATACTATTTAATAGTTTCCTAACTCTTTTAATTCTAATATAAAAGGATAGATAGAGCTTAAAAAAACTATAAACTAAAAGGTTTAAGATATTTTTTATTAATATTATTTTTATTACTACGGCGCGACGGAGTCTGTAAAATAAATAATTTATTATTTTTATTTTTTTTAAATTTACTTTTAGATTCGCTTTTTACTATAGGGCGCGGCCTATTTCTTAAACTTAACCTAATAAAGTTTAAAAAAACTAAATTAAAAAGGGCGCTAATAGCGCTAAACGCTTAAAAAGTCCAAATAAAGGAGATAGGCTAAGTAAAATTAATAATCTTAAAAGTCTACTAAATTTTTTATTAATATTAAACTTCCTGTATAGTATTTAGGTACTTAGGTTTTAGTTATAAAATAACTATTTATAAGCGCGGTGTAGGTATTAGACTAAAAAAATTATTAAAATTACTAACTAGTAGTATATAGATAAAATCTTCTATAAATTAAAAGAATTATAAATTTAGAATTTATAATAGCGCGTAAAAAAAATTTTTTAAAAATTAAAAGAGCTGTATAACTAAAGAATTAAAAAAATTATTTATTTAAAAACTAAATAGATTTTTATAAGCTTATAATAACTGCGTATTATTTTATAAAGAGAGTAGGTAAGCTACTAAATATTATAGTATAGAAGCGTCTATTTAAATTATAATAATTTTTATCTAAGGCTATACAGTGCTTTAATTTTTTTAAACTACTTATTATTAGAACTTTTTACGCTTTTTATTTTTTTTTTTAAAGTACTTTTTTTTACGAAGCGTAATAATAGACTAAAAAACTATATTAAGTAATTTACTAAAAGTTAAAGGACTAGACTCTATTAGCTCCTTACTAATTTTAATAAGTTTATAATATTTAAAATACTATTTACACTTAATTATATTTAGACACTAGACTATAGTAATATAAAAGAGATTAGAAAACTATTAAATAAAAATTAATAAAATTTTTAAAAGATAGAATTAGAGCTTAAAAATTTAAATAAACTCTAAAAAGTAAAAATTAAAAATAATATTATAGCTTACTACAGTTACAGCGGTAGTAATATAAATAATTAACTTATAATACTTATAATAGTTAAAAAACTTAAGAAACTATTTAGAGAAAAAAAGTTAAATAAAAAATATAAAAACGGTATAGATAGTATAAAAAAATATAAAAGTAATAGTTAAAAATATAAAAAAAGTAAAGATTATTTTAAAAAAGTTAGTAGAGAGATTATATAAATACTTTTTATACTACTAACGCTAGTACGCCTACTATAATTAGTTTTTTACTATAAAATTTTATTATCTAGTAACGCTACCCGCTAAATATCTATTTAAAAAAGCTTTTTTTAAAATTAATTCTATAGCTACTATAAGCTTAAAAGAATTAATTTTTTATCCGCTTAAAATAGTTAAGCTATTTTTATTAGTTTAACTAGGGAGTATATTATAAAAAAATATTTTAGAGTTTACGTTATTAGTTTATAAAACTTTTTAAAATAGAGAATTATTTCTCTTTTACGTATATATAATACGGCTTTTTAGTACTTTCTTTTATATAAGTAGTCCCTACTTTTTAATTTTAAAATTTAGTAATTTCTAGCTCGTTTTCCTCTATAGTAATCTATAGAGTAATTTATAATTAACTTATATATTAGGTTAGTTATAAATTACTCTATAGGTTACTAAATAAATTACCTAATATATAACTTAAAAAGCTAAAACTATTTTTATATATAAATGTACTATTTTCTTTTTAGTATATTAAAATTATAAATTAATAGTTTTTATATTACGTACGTTAGTTTTCTTAAAATAAAAGTTTATATACTTTTAAAAACTCTATAACTTTTTTAATCTTATATAACTTATTTAATATAAAAGTTATAAATCTAAAATATAGATATACTATAAATAAAATACTAAATATATATATAAAAATATTATTATCTTTATAGGTTATATATTACGTAATTTATTTAGTAATCTAGAGTTAGATATACCGACCCAACTCTATCCTAACCCCAACCTATTTAACTACCCTAGTAATTATAAAAAAAGAATTATTTACTTTTAATAATAAATTTACTTTATATTCGAGTTTTAAAAGATTAAGTTCTATTTTAAATAAATAGTAGTATTAGTTTATAAAAGTTAAAAGATATTATAATATATTATAATATTAATAATATATTACGTAATTACTAATTATAAAAATAAATACTAAACTTTTACTATTTATATATATTTATTATTATATAATAAATTCTTATAATAAAAATTAAATTAGGTAACCTACGCTAGTTCTAGAATAGTATAGTTAAAGTTTTAGTAAAATATATTTACTAACTAAAAAGTTATAGAGACCTAAAAATAGGACTAAAAATATTATTATATTTTAATAATTTTAATATATTACGTATACTAACTATAGAGGAAAAACGAGCTAGAAATTACTAAATTTTAAAATTAAAGAGTAGGGACTAGTTTTATAAAAGAAAGTACTAAAAAGCCGTAATATATATATATAAAAGAAAATAAATTTTTTATTTTAAAAAATTTTATAAACTAATAATATAAGCTTTAAGGTATTTTAGTATAATATACCCCCTAGTTAAACTAATAGAAATAGCTTAACTATTTAAATAAATAAAAATTAATTTTTCTAAGCTTATAGTAGCTATAGAATTAAATTTAAAAAAAGCTTTTTTAAGTAGATTTTTAGCAGGTAGTGTTACTAGGTAATAGAGTTTTAAAGTAAAAGATTAATTATAATAGATACGCTAGTATTAGTAGTATAAAAAGTATTTATATAATCTTTTTACTAACTTTTTTAAAATAATTTTTATTTTCTTTATACTTTTAATTATTATTTTTACGCTTTTTTACACTATCCGTACTATTTTTATATTCTTTTATTTAACTTTATTTTTCTAAACAGTTTCTTAAACTCCCTAATTATTATAAATATTATAAGTTAATTATTTATATTACTACTACTATAACTATAGTAAGTTATAATACTCTTCTAAATTTTTACTTTTTAAAGTTTATTTAGATTTTTAAGCTTTAATTTTATCTTTTAAAAACTCTACTAATTTTTATTTAATAGTTTTAAATAAAGTTTTCTAATTTATTTTATAATAATATAGTTAAAAGCCTAAATATAATTAAAAATAAATAGTATTTTAAATATTATAAGTTTACTAAGATTAGTACAAAACTAATAGAGTTTAGTTTTTTAGTTTTTAGTATTTTATTTACTATTATTTTTTAGCCTGTAATTACGCTCTATAAGAAAAAGTAGGTAAAAAGAAAAAAGAATAAAAAGTATAAAAAGTTTTTATAATAAGTAGCTTAGTAAAGCTAAAGCGCTATTTACTCTTAAATAAAAAGTTTTATAATTTAAATAAAAACTTCTATACCGTAATATTTAAAAAATTATTTATTTTTTTTATAAAATAATATATAGCTACTATAAGCTCTAAAAAATTATTATATATTTATAATAAATAAAAATCTATTTACTTTTTTTAATTAAAAAGTTTTATAGATTTTTTAATTTTTAGAAACTATTATCTGTATACTATTATAAGATTAATAAAATTTACTTAAAATTATATTTTAAATAAGTCTAAATACTATAACGGTTTTAGTTATTATTTATACTTTACTTTTTATAACTCTAAAAAATCTTTTAGTAATATTAGTAATTTTTTTAATTTTATATTTATATTACGCTTTATAACCGCCGTTTATTAGTTATTTTATAAGTAAATAAATATAATATAGGAAGCTTAATACTAATAAAAAATTTAAAAAACTTTTAAAATTATTAAATTTATCTAGCCTATTTCTTTAGTTTAGTTTTTCTAGATATAAGATATTATTAGTACTTTTTTTAATTTAGCTTTTTTAAGCTCTATTAGGTTAAATTTAAAAAACAGGCTACGCCTTATAGTAGAGAGCGAATTTAAAAATAAATTTAAAAAAAATAAAAATAATAAACTATTTATATTATAAACTCTATTATACTATAGTAATAAAAATAATATTAGTAAAAAATATTTTTAGTTTTTTAGTTTATAGTTTTTCGGAGCTCTATCTATCTTTTTATATTAAAATTAAAAAAGTTTTAAAATTATTAAATAGTGTCTATATAGTTTAATATTATTAGTAGTTTATAACATTAAAGTATTTTATATTTTATTTTTATTATTTAGGTAGTACTCTATTTAGTAAGAGTAATAAAAATTATTATAATACTAAAATATAAGGCTTTTATTACTAAGCGTATAAGAGGGGATATAGCTATAAACTAATATATATACTAATATCTTAATTTAGATAATTTAGAAAAATTATATATTTACTATTATAGTTTTACTTAAGTTTAAGAAATTACTAAGTACTTTCTATTTTATTATAAATTACTCTATAGTAAAAAGATAAAAGAACTTACTTATAAATAGGTATAATTTTTTAATTTACTTTTTTTAATTTTTCTTAATATAAATTCTATAAATAATAGAGTTTAATAAATTATAAACCGCTATTAGATAGATAATTAAAATAAATAAAGATCTAGGTAGTAATTTTTTAAATAATATTTTTAATAAAATTACTTTACGCTACGCTTAAGCTATTTAAAGGTTTAGTAAACTAGTTAAGTTATTAATTTATTAAACTTCTTTATTAGAGTTATTATATAATTTTTATTATTTTATTATTTTTTCTACTCTTTTATTATAGAGTTTTTTTAAATAATACGGTTTTAAATTCTTTATTATAAATAATAGCTAATAAACTATTTAATATTTAATTTAAAGCGCGTTACAGTTAATTATTATATAATTTTTTAAAATTCTAGTTTTATAATTTTTTCTTTTATATTTTTAAAATTTAGTTACTTTTTAAATTTTTAGAATTACTAAGCTATAAGAGCTTTTATTAACCTATTAGTAGGTATATTACTTATTTAAAAGTATTTAATTTTAAAACTTTCTTTTAAATACTTTTAGTATAGCTATATATTTTATATATCTATATAGTGTAAATAGGTAGTTATATACTTATTTTTATCTATAACTAGTCTAATTATTTATTAATTATTATAGAATATGCGATACGTAGCTCTAAAATCTAAAATAAGTTTTTTAAAAAAATGCTTTTAAGCTATTATTTTTTTATTTATATATTTAAGCGCGAGGAGCTATGCTTTAGTAATTAATATTATAATAATAACATATTTTACGGCTTTTTACATAATTATACTTCTAAATAATATAATAATACAGTTATATAAAAATCGTTTACTATTTAAATTATCTATAAATAAAGCGTTTAAATAAATTATAAATTCTAGGCCCTTATATGCCCTATATTAAATTGCTTAAAAGCGTAATTTATAAAGGAACGCGATTATATATTTTACTATAATAAAATATTTTTTACTTAAATTAGTTAAAAAATAAAAAAGTCTTAAAACGGCGAATACTATATTTAGTTATATTATAATAGTAATATAAAATACGGATTTTACGTACTCCTAATATATTTTAATTTTAACTTTTATTACTTTTTTTTTATTCTTAACTAGCTTTTTTATTAGTAAAGGCGTTAGTAAAAAGAGTACTAAATTAATTATTTTAAATTTTTTTATAATCTTTTTAATATATGAATTATAGATTAGCGTAATTATTTAATTTTTTTAATTTCTAATTACCTATATTTTAAAATATTATTTTATAGCTTTATATACTTTTATTTTATACATTTTTAAAAGCTTATTACGTAGTTTAAAAGCTTCTTACTAATAAATCTTATAATATAGGAGTAGAATATTATCTATATATAAAAGTATAAAGATTTTATAATTTATATTAAAAAATAAGTAAAGCTCTTCTATTAAGTAGATAAGACTAAGCTTAACTAAAATACTAATAAAATTTTTATACTATAGTATAGGTAAGTTTTATAAATTATATAAAGCTTAGTTAAGCTTTATATAGCTATCTTTTTATTTATAGCTATTAGGTAGTTTATACTATACTAGATTTAAGGGGTTAATTAGTATATTAAAAAATACGCTAATTATATTAAGCTATATAATTTTTAGGTTAAATTTTACTATAATTACTATAGCTATATAAAAAGAGCGTACTATAAGCGTTATAGTATATATTAATAAAAGTATATTTTTTAACTAGAGGTTACCTTTAATAACTAGATAAGTTTTATATTTTATAAAGTAACTATCCTAATTAAACTTATAGGTAAAAACCTACTTAAATAAAAATAGATATTTAGTATTATTAAAGCGCGTAACTATTTACTAAGTTTACTTTTTAAAAAGTATAGTTTATTTTTTATATATAGCTTAGTAAAAGAGTAAACTAAATAAATATAAAGAGATTATTTTTTATAGTATTAATTTTTTTAGAAGCTTATTACTATATGTATAAGTTTTATTTTAAAATATTTTTTTTTAAGGCCCTATTTTATATAGTAGCTTAAATTATTATATTAATAATTATAAACTCTCTATACTCTTTCTGTATAAGGTTTATACTAAAAATAAATATATTTATAAAGTTATACTAAAGAGAGCTATTTATATTATTTAGTAAAGTGCTTATAAGTTTTATATTATATAATAGCTTACTCTTTAGGTTAGGGCTTAATAATATATAAATACTAAAGGGGTTTTTATTTTTATGCCCTAATTTATTAGAATCTTTAGGATTTAACCTATATTACTTTTAGTTTTATTAAATAGCTAGACTATAGTCTTTTATAGATTCTTATATTTTATAAATAGCAGTTTCTATTATTTTACTTAATGAGAGGAGCTTTATATTACTAATTTAAATAATAGTATTATATAAGCTTTTATCTATTATTTAAGAATTCTATAGACTTTTTACTTTAAACTATTCTACTCCTTTACTAAAAAATACTTTGTAAAAAATACTAAAGTATTTATCTTTTTTAAAGTTTATACTCTTAAGTTTTTTAGGCTCTAGAGTAGGGTAAGAAGAAATTAAACTAATATTTATATTATATAATATACAGATTTATAACTATTAGTTAACTATATTAATAGCTTACGTATATACTACTTATATAAAACTTTACTTACCTAACTAGCTAAAAAAATAAAATAATATTTATACTAAAATACTTTTAAACTACTATTTAGTTTACGTAATATTTTTACTAAGTTTTAGCTTATTAGAGTTATAGGCTTATATTTTAAAAATTTTATTAAACGCTTTACCTATATCTATAATTTTAATAGTATATAAAATATTTATAAATTTTATAACCTTTTCCCGTAGAATAGGCTAATCTTCTTTTTTTTTATAAAAAAGAGTTTTATAAAATATAATATTACGTATCGTAATAATCTAGTTAAGTAATAGTATTTATATTTTATAAATATTAAAAGCTACGTAACTAATTAAATATTTAATATAAATTTATAGATTTATTTTAAATCTACGTTTATTATACCTAGTTATATAATATTTATTTAAAGAATATACGTAATAACTATAAATATATATATTATTTTAATTTAAATATAAATTTGCCGTTTAGCGCTTCGTAAGCTTAGATTTATAATAATAAAAATACTATTTAAACTAATTATAAAAAACTTTATTTAGAGATTATATACTTATAAAAGTTATTAGACTAATATTATAAAATATTATAATTATTTTTATAATTTTTAGCTAAAACTTCTTTAGTAAGTTTATACTAAGTTCTATAGTAATAGCTTTATTAATAATTTTTTAGCTAGCGCGTTTAGCGATACCGTTTAGCTTATATATATAAATAAATAGTATTTTATTACTTATATTAAACTCTTTTATTTATTTTTTAAAGCGCGATCTTCTATACTATAGATAGATAGTAATATTATTATTTTAAAAAATTTTTATAATTTTAAGTTTATACTAGATATATACCTACGTAGTAAAGCTTAAAAATATTTTTATAAGTTTTAAATATAATTTTACTTATAAGCTTTATATATAAACCTTTTTACTCTAGTTATTTTTAACTAGTAATATCTACTCCTTATTAAGCCTTTTTTTAGGTATATTAAAGAGATTCTATAAAATATACTAATATAGTTAAGATAATAATTTTTTTAGTCTTTAAAAAATTACCTAAGCTATATATATAAGGAAGTATTACTTATAACATATATACTTAGTATTTAAAAATATAAATATTTTACGCTCTATAGATAAGGGTATATAAAACTTTTTAATTTAAATATTTTACTTTTTAGTACTATATATTTTTAGTATTAATACGCGGATATATTAACTATAAATAAAATTTTTAATATACTAGTATTACGCTTTAAACTAAAAAATAAATAAATAAAGACTTATATTTAATAAATATAAAATTATACTTATTTCTTTACGTTTATCTATAGGAGCTATATTAACTTAGTATACACTACGTTCTTACTTAATATAAATAAATAGAATAGAGGCGCTATAACTAGGGCCTATTAAATATAAAATTTTTAAAATTCTATTACAGCTAGCGGAGTAATAATTTAATAAATAACTTATTAGGTAATAGCTATAATAATAGTAGGGCAATAACTATAAAATAGTAATAAAGTATTTATAGGTTATTATTATATTAGATAGAACTATAAGTAGAACTATAAATTATATATAGCACGTTTAATATAGCGCGTTTAAAATAATAACTATAGTAGCTTTCTTTTTTTTTTATAAATACTATATACTTAAAGTCTAAAAATCTTTTATTATTATATTTATAACGTTAGCGTTCTAGCGTCTAACTATTAAGTTAGGTAACCCGTAGTATATAGTATAAGTTTTTATTAATAGTAATAACTAGCTAAATTATATTAAGAACTATTCTAACTTTTATTTTAACGTAGTATAATTAGCTAGTCTACTTAATAGGCTAGAAGATTCTTTAGTTAACGTCTTTAATTTTAATTTAATTCTAACGCGCCTTTTTTTACTTAAGTAAGATACTATCTTTAGCCTTAATAATACCTATAAAGACTATAAAATTTAATTTTACTTATATAAAGATATAGTAAAATTTATAAAAGAATAGTAAAAAAAGGGTTATACTCTTTTATTTAAAATAGAGAACGGCGGTAGCAGTAGTAGTAGTAGTAGTAATAGTAGTAGTAATAGTAGTAGTAGTAATAGTAGTATTTTAATAATAATAAAAAAAGACTTTTTTAAAATAGTAAAGGAAGTAAAGCTCTAGTAAAAAAAGTTTATTAAGGTAGTTAAAATTATTTAGGCGTAGGAATATACGTACGTGTAGAAGTAGAGTAGGTAGTAATAGTAACAAAAGGGTATACTATAGTACTATAAGGTAGTTATAGAAGCTTACTATTAGAAAAGTTAGTAATTATTATAAAAGAATTAAAGAATTCTATAGAGAGTATTATACTATATTTTAATATTTTAATTACTATTAAAAAGGTTACAGGTTATTAGTACTAGTAAAAAAGTTATTATAGTTACTATATAAAAAGCTTATTAAGAGTTAGTCGATTACGTAATATAGTAAAAGTTTAAATAGTTAGTCTAGAGTTATATAACGTTACGGTAATAACTCTAAAAAAAAGAATAAAATTATATTTATAAATAAGCGTTATAAATATAAAATTTTATTTTAAAAATTTTATACGTAGTGTATTATCTAAGTCTAAGTATTAAAGTTTTTATTATATAAATAAGCTTTAGATACTATATTTAGATAAAAACTTTTTATAATAGCTATATTTTTTAATATAAAGTCTTTTATAAAATTTTTATTTAGTCTATTTAAAGTATTTTTAATTACTTAGGTTTTTATACTAAAAATTAAAAAAACTTATATTTTAGTTTTAATAGTGCGGATACTATTAGTTTTTTTAAAAAAATTTAAAATAAGTAAATATCTATTATTTATAAAATATAAAAGAGTACTATTATTAAAAATAGTACTTTTAGAGAGCGTATAGGTATTATAATTTTATATAAAATATATACTATTACTTTTTTTTAATTTATTACTTATAATAAGTAAAGAATTAATAACTATATATACTATAGAGCTAGGAAATTTTAGCTTATTAAACTCTTTACCCTATAAAATATTTCTCTTAAACTATTTTTTTTATTTAAGTATATTACAAAGAGCTATAAATTTATTAAGCTTAAGGCGCTTAAAAAGATTTTTTTTATTTTTTTTAGAGAGCGGCGTAGTTTAACTAATATAAGTATTTATTAATATTAGCTATAGGCGATAGTACTTAGTAGATTTTTAATAATATATTTTATCTTTATAAAAGTACTAGTATAACTTACTCTTATTTTTTAGCTATAAGCTATTTAATTAGAGAAATAGGCTTTATTTACTAAGTATTATAAAAATCTTAAAGCTTTTAATAGTTAATTTAGTAACTTTATTTTATAATATTATTTAAAAAATTCTTTTACTTTTATTAAAGAGAGCTCCTTATCTTTAAGTATTAATTTTTAGGCTTAAGTTATATATATTTATTTTATTTAATTAGGTGCTAATTTCCTGCTAATAGTAGTAAGAAAGTTAGTAATAATTAGCTTATTTTAAATATTACTAAGCTTATATACTTTTATATTTATATAAAGAGCTTTCTATTTATAATATTATAGTTTAGGAGTTATTCTTTTATACTTTACTTTTTTTAAATAAGTATAGTATTATTATTATATAATATTCTTAGCTATTACGTTAGTACTTAAAAGCTTTTATTTAAAAAAGTAAATAATAAAATAAATTAAAATATCCCCTTTAATAGTATAGTGTATTTAAGTAGCGCTTATAAGTTTTAGAGTAACTATTATATTAATTTAGTTTTAAATATTTATTACTTAGTGCGCTTTAGTAGTATACTTAGTTAAATAAATATAATATATATTAATCTTTATATTATAATCGCGGTGGATTCTTGTAATTTTTTTTTTAAATATTTTTATAATATATAGAAACTCTAGTATTAAAAAAAAATATAATAAGTTTATTAATGCTTTTAAAGTTAAAGTTAATAAAATCTTAAATACTATAAATTATATATTATATTCTAAGCTATATATACTATATTAGCTAGCTTACGGAATTAGTAAGACGAATAGTATTAGTTAAAAGAAATAAAATAGCTTTAAATATTATAACGCTTAGAGGATTATTAGTTATAAGACTTATAAAGCGTTTAATAGCTAAAAATATAAGTTATTATTTTATATATATAGATAAAGTAATACTTACTAGGTCTATAAAACTAAAAGCCTTAAAAATAGAAGTTAAAAAATTAATTAAAGCTTTAGTAAATAGAATTTCTAATAATTAAGTACGTAAAGAGAATCTTTCTTTATTCTTAAAATACTAGACTTATAACTATAGAGGAAAAACAAGCTAGAAATTACTAGATTTTAAAATTAAAAAGTAAAATCTAGTTTTATAAAAAAAAAGTACTAAAAAGCCGTAATATATATATATATAAAAGAATAAATCCTCTATTTTAAAAAGTTTTATAAGCTAGTAATATAAACTCTAAAGTATCTTTCCGTAATACTAATAAAGTAGTATTTAAAATTATTATTAAAATCTTTTTAATCTTATTTTTAAAACGGTATAATTTACGTATTTTTAAACTTACTAATTAATTTTATATTACTTTTTAAAATTAATAACTTATTAGATTAGGGTTTTCCTAATATTGCTTCCCTATAATTAATTCCTATTATTTTATACTATACTATTTTACTATTTTAGTTTTTTATACTCTGTTTTCTTTATTTTTAAACTAAATATTATACACTATACTTCTAGATTAGCTAGCTTAAACTCTAAAACTATAAGCTTAAACTAAAGTATATCTAGAACCTATTCTATAGACTTCCTAAATCCTCTTTAAAGATTACAGTAATTTAGACTAAAAAAATATAGTATTTAAAGGGGCTAGTAATATATACACTTACCGCCCTTGAGAGTATAATATAATATAATTCAGCTACCTGTGCAAATACGTGGATAAAACTGTAATCCTATAATAGATCTCCCATTTCGAGGCAACCAATAAATTGAGATGGCGTTATCATGTGGACCACCGGCCTAAAGAATGCGTCCTATGTTCATGGGGCGGTGATGCACGACAGGGGTGCGACCTGCAAGCCTGCATCTTCTGACCGGGAGAAGGACTAGTCACGGGTGTGGGGATGGGACACCATTTCATGGTTTGGGGTGCACTCGCAGCCTGCTACTCACAGGTATCACTGCATAGCCTTCCCTGTATTCCGACACAACTCTTCCTCAATAACTTCGCCCGACATTCTGCAACAGTAAGCGGTCACACTCTACGATAATCAAATCGATTTACTAAAGGCTGTTATTCTATTAGCTCGTCATGGACAAATCGCAAAGCGACAGCCAGACGCCGTCACGCGGAAGCACACCGAAAACGACTTCACCCGCTTCTTGGGCCCACGAGATACTCGCAGCTTCCTCTGAGGAAACGCGTGCCCGTCCCTGGCAGCGGGACTTTGGCGTTCCTACTACGGACAACGTCAATGCCGAAGATTGGATTGAATACCCGGCTGCTTTCGGTGTTTCGAAGAAAGGGATTGCTGGCTAAACGACCACGAGATAATCCACCATTTCTGATGGGAGACGTAAAGGTAGCAGGTCTGAGATTTGGTGATGGACATTAAGTCATGTATTAAAGGATCGTTCAGTCACTCATTTGATGCCAAATTGAATTTGTTTTTCAACCAAGTTAGTCCCTCTAGTTTCATGAACACGTAATAGCTAGGCCTTCACCCGACTAACGACCAAAAATCTGACCTCAACACTCTCCCTAGGAAGAGCTTCTGGTGGTACGGCGCTATGCTTGAACGATGCATGCAAAGACCCTCGATAGTTTATTAGTTAATAAACTCTAGAGCAAGAGACATAACGCTTACGGGAGGCTTCGACACTTGAATCCGAGTCAAAGATTTTGATGAACAGTAATTCGTCGGGTCGCTGTGAATCGAGGTAGTACCACTTATGGGATGGAGAGTAGAGGCCATACATAGTACGTCCGAGATAGGATCGTGTGATATGGTCCGCTTCAACCAAGTCTTCTTGGGCAATTGTTCGTCCGTCGCACACAGCTAGAGCATTATCCAGAACAGGATGGTGCAGTGGACGCCACACGCTCTAAGGTATCAGCAATTGCAAATGGAAGCTATTGAACCATTCATACATACTTTATAATGCGCAACCTTCCAGCGAAAGCATCGTCGACCAGGTGGGGAGCATGCCGCTGAAGTCGCTGAATAGCACCCACAGGACTTTGGTCTGAGAGACGAATTACTACATTGATGTTGCGAACAAGTTCCAAAGAGGGGACAAACGGACCACAGTGTACTTGGGCGGCTGGCTCGAGTATTTGCATTTTGTCGTTGACATTAATTCTTCCCTTCTGAGGTTGCAGGGGCACATTCTTTCTGATCTGGATAGCTCAGCTTAAAAGAATTCGTGGGTACGATGCGTTTCATACTTACACCCCAGTCAAAACAGACAGCTTCATCAACTCCTTCCACTTCTTGCCTCAAAAGTCCCTCAATTACGGGGGTGTACTCGCTCAGGACGGCTTCTTCGGTTTCAAGACGCGTTGGAGGCATCTCTTGCCGGCGGATCATGAATCCATTGGTGTCAAGATCGAACTCATGGTCTCTGCCACGAACATCCTCGATGGTCTCCGGCTCTCCATCTTCGAAGATGAGGTTAGTGTGTCGCTGCTCCTCAGCGCCGGGGTCGATAGTCGTAAACACTTGGAAGGGTTTCTCGTGTTCATACAGCTCCCGCCACTTCAGATAACTAAAGCGGGCAGTCTCAACCTTCGAAACAACCATGGTTGGCTCTGCAAGGAAAATTGGTGTATCCCTTGTGAATGACAGGGTGGCAAAGCGGGTGACACGGGCATAATATTTCAAAAGAAGAGTCGATCGTGTCTTGGATCGACAAGCATGACCACACCATATGACTAACTACTTCTGTTTAGTTGCAGCTCGTGAGGTAGGACCGCAAGTCACGCTGCGTGCCATGTAGCGAATGGGGGCGAGATACGAGGGGATACACGGCATAAATTCCGCTTATGAGGTGTCCGACACAAGCATGATGTGCCGCGCGCGGGTTGTGTTCCTTGCGCCAGTGAAAATGGTTGGGGCTGAGTGTATGGGTCCGAGCTACGCAGAGCCCAACCTTTCGGGGTCAACACGCTCCCCACATCGCTTTTGTCCAGCAGCCGGTCCAGCCTTCCCGATCATCTCCGGAACAAGCACCCGAGTACCTTAAGGACACCGGCTTTACAACTCAGCATGCTCCTGTATCCTCGGTTCCTGCACTCTGGTCAAATGATAACCTTAGTTCGCGCATTTGGCGAACGGCATGTCGTTCATGGATACTCACCTCTCAGGAGAGTCCCACAATATGGTTTGGTCTTTGACAGTATCCATATCTGAAGTCTGCTTCATGAAGGTCTCTCCATCCGGAACATCGGGATCATGAACCCATCTGCAACCAACAATGCTATCCTCTGAGTCAGCCACAAATGTGAACACATAGGTCGTTGCATCCAGGTCGGGCCAGCGCCCAAGACTTCGAGACTCCGATTCTGTCATAGACCAGCTGAATGTGTCGATGCCATAGTGATACAGTTGGTGGGTCTGCTCCGCTAAACCTTGAAAGCTGAAGAACAGCCTGTCGCTATCGACATAAGTATATATGAACCAATTTCTGGGCTTGTTGTAGAACCGACCCACATATTCGAGCAATGGCCGGTTATTGGTGTCGTTGGACTTTGACTTGTCCAGATCTTCACCTAGCTGTTTCCACATATTTTCGTAAGCTTTGGCGCTCTCCTCCGCCAGTACTATGTAGTCGTTCTTCTCTGGAGTGTCCAAGATTGCTTCCACCAGCAGTTGGCCTATCCAATCTGGCGCATCATTCTTCGGGATTGAATTGACGAGTACGACGACGATGGATTCACTATCCGGTAAGATGTGAACCGAGCTGAAAAAGCCTACCAGGCTGCCGTTGTGATACCACAATTTCTTCTTTTCTGTGCCTTTGCCAACGACAGGCATCTCAGGAACAAACATCCCATTCGTACCCATATCACCCACGGGGGCCGGTAGCTCGACCATGGCCCAACCCGCACCGTAATGTTTCTCAAACTGCGAGTCCGCATCCATGAGTATGTGTCCTGTCAGCAACTGCTTCACCTCCCGCAATGGGGATGACGGGCTCGCTTGACTGTCGGTGCTCATCTCATGCTTCCAGGCGCGAAGGACCGCATTGTAGTATTCGAGGAGGTCGGTGACTGTAGTTTTAATGCCATTCGCACCTTGCTGTACTGTCCCAGCTGCTATAGTAGGGCGGCCCGCGGAGGTAAGAGCACCATTCAGACCAGGCATGTATCCCATGGCGTAGTTGTCGTCCGGTATCTCTGCTTCGACAAATGTGCGGGTAAGATTCAGAGGCTTGATGAGGTTTGTCGTTACATAATCTCCCCAACTCTGACCGGATACTTGCTCAAGAACCTCCGCGCCTACATCGTAACCCCAGTTGTTGTAATTAAACCAAGTACCCAAAGGTTGTATGACTTCCAGATAAGACACAACGGGGAGGCTGTCCGACTTCTGGAGAAGAAGATGTTGCCCATCTTGTGCCCAGAGTGATTGCTTTGTCGCGAGTCCTGTTCGATGCGAGAGGAAATCGAGTAGCGTCGCATGCTCTCGGATATCTGGATCGTTGTGGGTGAATGTGGGGAGGATGGAGGAGACTGGCTGGTCCCAGGAGACTTTCCCCTCGTGGACTAGCATGCCCAACGAAGACGCAGTGAAGCTTTTCGAGAGGGAAGCTATATGATAAATAGTGTGCTCATCAGGGGGCAGGTTGTTTGAGATGTCTCTGCACCCAAAGCTAGCGAAATGGACGGCCTCACTTTGATGCACAACGCCGATAGATGCTCCTGCGGCCCCCGCAATGTCGAGTATCTTCTTAATCGTGGGCCCCAGATCCTGAAGCCGTGCTGCAACGCCGCTCATCGTGAGAAATGCGAATATTTCGCGATGGAATACAAGTTCTGGACAAAATGACTTTTGATTGACAAGGCTGGAGATGAATGGTGGACCCTTGCAATTTCTCCGCATCCCGTGCAGAATCACCTGAGCGGGCCGAGACTTTGGGCTCACCGGAATGGCAGGGCAGAGCTGCGTTGTATTACTGCGGTACGACGCCACGACAATGGACGCGAATTGATTGGGCGAAAAAAAAAAGGCAAAAGCGCATGCATGTGCAAGGCAGCCGAAATCACACCATTCGGATTGTAACTGTGGGTGCCTTAATCCATACTACTGTATTCCGTAAAGTATCGTATCAAAAGTGCACCGCCAGCGACAACGTGTACTGCCTAGGCGATACTTTCTTATGTTCCCACGTCTCGAATTGAAGAAGTTGCTCTCATCGCCATCATCGTCATGACAACCCCCAAAGGCGAAATTCAGTGGGACCAGGATTTTCAAAGATGGAGGAACAAATTCCAAACCGCTGCCTCTCTACCTCAAACGATGGATTTCGCAAAGTTTCAGCATTCTTTGCATAGCATGGCGCAACGCTACTCTCGCCAGAACTTTTCAAAATCACTCCAACGAATCACACCGACGCTCGAGCATGTGAAGTCTTTCGCTGGTGCGCTTAATTCAGTCGCTCAAGTGGACGATGCGACAAATGTAACGTGGGGTGCGCTCCAAGTTGTGATAGAAGTAAGCTTGTTCTAGCTATTTGCCGTAGCTTCCTCATTGCCGTAGCTTCCTCAGCAACCCGCAGCTAATTAGCGGCAGTGTGTCTGCAAACAATCACAAGCCATCGACGACATCTTTGAACTGCTTCAAGAAGTGAACAGTACACTTCCGCTGTACAACCAAGCACTCGCGCTGTATCCCGATGCGGAATTTTTGCGGTGGCCGATCCATGATCTTTTTGAAGATTACATGAGTTGTTGCTTGGCCATAGTTAAACACGTCAACGGTAAACCGTGGAGTAAGTAAGAGTAGCGCCTTCTCTGATATAACACTAATGCCTGAATAGAAAATTTCTTGAAAGGCCTTGTGTCGTCCAATTTGAAGGACGAGTTGCGGCGCATGAAAAAAAGAATGGAGAAAAGCGAGGCGGATTTCCAAAAACGTCTACAGCAACAGGACCGCGAAATAGCCACGGCTCGACATCAAGAAACTACAAGAAGACTTGGTCAGCATCAGATCAGCTTACAGAGACAGACGAGCCTTCCACGAATTTCGAGCCAACGCAATCTGCGTCTTAGCACAATTCCGATTAGGTCCAACCCTTTATTCGTGGGCCGTGATAGTGAGATAGAAAAGCTGCATGCGTATCTCGACCCTTCCGATCGAACGAAAAATTGCGGATCGCGTTGCATAGTGGTTCACGGGCTAGGGGGTCAAGGAAAGTCCCAACTCGGACTAGCGTACTACTACAAGCATCGAGATAGCTACCAAGGAACGTTTTGGCTGAATTCAGAAACAGAACACGAGCTGAGAAAATCGTACGCTGAGATTGGTAAGAAAATTCGACGCGTTGAGTACCCCGATGCGGGAAGCCAGGCTGTGAGCGTAGAAGAAGAACTTAGTCGGGACGTGGAAAATGCTCGAGATTGGCTTGAAGGAACCAGTAAGGCTGCCGTCCAAGATATCGTAAATGCGACGTGCTTATGAGAAATATAGACCATAACTGGCTTCTCATCTTCGACAATCTGGAAGACGCGCAGCTTATGGAGTCATACCTACCAGAGAACCTGAGAGGCTACGGCTCCAGCATCATAACCACCCAAAAAGCTCACATGTCAAACCTGACAGATGATTTCGAAAAGTTGCCTCTACAACCACTCTCCAGTGCAAGTGGTTCGGAGTTAGTGATCAAATTCCTTGAAGGACGAGCTCGAATCACCGATGAGGACAAAGAAGTTGCAGGCGAAATCTCGAAATGGGTAGGAGGACTGCCACTGGCTCTTGTGACAATAGGTGGCTATATTCAAGGATCTCAATCGACACCGGCGGAAATATTTACCAGCCTTAAACGATCGTCCAAAGTTTGGGCAGACCGAGGAGAAGGCAGCGTTAGAAACTACAAAAAAACGCTTGCTACTGTCTTCGACCTAGCATTGGCAGAACTCAGCGACAATGCTAGACATTTACTTGGCCTCATGGCATTCCTGAACCCTGACTACATTCCAGAAGAACTGTTCACTCAATCGCAGAACATGAAGTCTCTCGCATTTCTGAATGACCACGACGAGTAAGTCGAGTGCACTTGTTCCTGCCTAAGCTGACAACTGTAGGCTCATCGCAGTGAGGAGGGATTTGGGACTGAGACAGCTTGCGTTGCGACATACAGCTGGAGAAAGCCACTATTTATCTGTGCATAGATCTCTCCAGAAAAATATTCTCCATGGGCTGAAGAAAAGCCGTGACCCAGAAAAGCGGAGACGAACGTTTGAGGAAGTCTACGCGATGATCAACCAGCTTTTACCACCAGCTTCTCGGCTCCAACAGAATGAAAAAGACATTTGGCCAGTTTACTACAAGTACGTGCCGCAGGTCACCAGCCTCTTGAAGCAATCGCAGTGGCCAGACCCGCCGCTCTCCCTCACACTTCCATTCGCACGGATGCTCTCCAACGTCGGCACATTTATGTGGCACACCGGTCAACTCCGGGATTGTGAAGACGCCATGAAATCAGCAGAATCTGCCGTACGAGCACAGAATGATGACTACCAACAGACACCCGAATGCGAAGAGCTTTTGAGCGACATCTATCTAGTAACCGGCATTCTTGCCGATTGCATCGGTATTAGCAAACGCAGACAAAGCCTTGATCAGCGCCTCACTCTATTGGCACTGAGAGAGAAAGAGCTGAACCGCATCCCAATAGACGAGAGGTCTACTGATGACGAAATCAGATGGGGCAATGCGAAGGGCGATCTGGCGTGTGCCTATCTGCAACGAGAAGAGTTCGACACTGCAAAGACCATAATGGAGGAACTGCTGCTCTACTATCGCAAGTGGGGTACCGAGTCAGAATATCCATTTGAGTACAGCAAATACTACCACCATAGCGCGTATATTCTGATGGCAGAAGGCAACCCTACCAAAGCTCTTGAGTATGCGTACAAGGGCTTGGACCTGGATACGGTTCATAGTGGCGGGGAAGATTCTACCGTTCTGACTGACAAGCACGACGTTGCTTGCCTCCTGTATAATGCAGACAAGCTGGAAGAAGCTTTCGATCTACACAAGGAGGTACTAAAAAAGCGGCAGCAAATATGCGGTGGGAGCTCTCAATATACGCTAGAGAGCTACGAAGCAGTGGCCATTGTAGCACATGCACTTGGAAAGTATCGAGAAGCAAGGTAGGCATTGTCACTCATATTGCCGCGGGGATGTCCCATGCTAATGTTATACAGACAAACCATCGAAAAGTGTCTGGCAGCTAGGCATAAACCGAGTTGGACCGAAGAAGGATACGCACATGCCCAGTATTGGTATTCACGTATCCTGGCTTCACTTGGCGACACCGAAGCTGCAGATCGAGAGCTTAGCGCAGCTCGTCTCGTGAAGGATGGATTTCTCAATGAGTACCCTGACCTTCTGGTGGATGACCCAAACAACGAATTAGCAGTCTTTGACCGCATGCTACCAATATGGTGCATACAATCCTCTAGAAAATTATTCCAAGGTGGAAGAACCCCTAAGAAGAACTTTACTTCCTAGAACTAGTTGCTTAGACTAGGAGGTATACTATAGAGATATAGATAGGATACGCGTCTCTGTTATTAATATAGTTAGTCTCGTATTTATACTTAATCTATATATCTTTCCATATATCTCTATAACTAAGTTAATTGTATATTATAAAATTTTAATACTAATCTCTTTACGCTATACTACGTAGTGTTATCTAAAATTTTAGCCTATAAAGATATTATACTAACAGGAATAGAGCGCTACTTTTACTAATACTTATAATAATTTAATTTAAAATACGTCTATAAAGAATTATATTAATAGAATATAATAAAGGTATATATATACTCCTTCTTTAAACTCCTTTTAGTTACTCTAAGTAACCACAGCCACACTTTTTGTTTAATTAATATATAAATATAAATATATATATATAATAGACTATATTTAACTAATGTTATCTAACGTTGAATAAATAAGTTTAGTTTATTTAATTATGTATATTATATAGTTCTATTTTAGTAATATTTTAAATTATTTTATATATAAAGATTTTAAGTTTAAGTAAGTAAATAAAAATATTAAAAAAAATAGTATTAGATTTTCTTTTTAAAATATATTATAAATTATCTAATAAAATCGACTATAAGCTAAAATATAAATAATTTTAAAGATTTTTATAAAAATAATTTAATAGTTAATAACTTATATAACGTAACCGTTAAGCGAGTGGACTATATAAGTAAGTAAACTACTTTTTAACTTGTATACGTTTTATAATAATATATCTTAATAATATAATAAAATAGAATAATATAGTAGCTATATATTATTAACTACTATTTATAGCTTACTTTTTATATATTTATAAATTATAACTAGTTTTTTTATACTTAGTACACCGTACTAAAGCTTAATAACTAGTATTTAATTACGTTATTTTCTTACGCGTTTCTCTCTTAATTTATTACTTAATCTTTTTTTAAGTAATAGTATTTTTTATAAGCGTGTTTTATTTTTAAATACGCTTCTTTTTATATATTTTATATATTATTACTACTTCGTTAGCTTACTTAAGACTAGTAATCTAATTACGTATTAGTATTAATTTATAGACTAATTTTTTAGATCCCTTTTAAAATAAATTAAGTATAGTAATAATAAAACTAAATAATAAATTTTAATATTTTTAAATATAATTATAAATTTAAGTTAATATAGCTCTTATTTTATATATATTATTTAGTATTTAAGTTTTTTAAAATATTATTTCTAAAGAAAGCAGCGTTAGTATATAAAATTTAATATTAAACTTATTTATTACTATTTTAAATTATATAGAACGAGACTAGCGTTTTAAAAGCTATTATAAATATTCTCTTTTATAATTAAATTTTTATAAGCGGCGTAGAAGATAAATACATATATAAACTTAGTAATATAGTTAATACTATTATAAATTAAATAATTAATTTAATTACTATACGTATGCTTTAATATTAAAAAATAGGTTATATTAAAGGGCTAAAGGAAGTATAATAAATATAAAGATATATAAAAAATAATAATATTACTATATTTATAAAACTAATTAAATTTAATTAAGTAGTAGTTTTTAAAGCTATTAAAACTTAGAAACTAATAACCGTTTACTCTTTAATTGTTTATATACTTAATAAAATACTTTAGCTACTAAAAAATAAGTTTATTTATAGTCTAGCTATTATTGTTTAGGCTAATTACTTATTTACTTAGTATATTATTACTCTTATACTAGATAGATAGGTAGTACTAGTTAGTAAAAATAATAAAACGTAGAGTTACCCATCTAGTAGTAATAATTTTTTAAATTATAATAACTTACTTATAATTACTAGACTAAATAGCCTTAAATTATAAATATTTTTAAGAGCTAGTAATAATTAGCTAAAATAATATTTTATTTATTAGGAAGCTAGTTTTATTAAAATTATATATATTCTTATTATAAATATTATATTTAGCGTTTATATATACTACTAACTTAAAATAGATCTAAATAGACTAGGAGTTCTTATAAAGGACTTACTAATAAATATATAATTAATTAAAATATATTATAAAACTTAGAGTCTATTTTATAAAATTTTTTACCTACTTTTTTTATAATTTAGCTTATACGGCGTTTAGCGAGTAACTTATTTATTATATTTTAAATAGTACTTAAAGTAGGGAAAAATCTACGTAAAACTAGATTAAGTATATACTTAGTAATTACGTTCTCTTTAAGCTTATTAAGCTTTTTTAAGTTAGGCTTATAATCGCGTCGAGTAGTAATTCTAGTACGTTATTATTATATTAATATTTAAAAAATATTAAATATCTATACAGCTTTTTAAATATTTTTAAATTACTTTTAATTAATAGAGAATATAGTTAAAGAGATACTTACTTTATTAAAATAGAATTAAGTAAGAGATAGTAAAGTTATAATAGTTAATAACTAACGCGTTATAAAAAGTTAAAAAGTAGTTTACTTACTTATTTAGTCTACTTACCTACCGGTTACGCTATATAGATTTAATAATACTAGTTTTTATAGAAACTTTAATATAACTAAATTATAATAAATAATTATTATAAATATTTTATTTTATTTTAATATTTATTTTACTATTTATTTATATATTTTTATATTCGCTATTTAGTACGTTTTTTATAAAATCTTTTAATTATTTACTTTTAAATACGATTTATAGTATTAAGGTATAACGTTTTATTATATATTAGTAGTATTTATTATATATTATTTTTATTAAAATTATATATAGTTTATATATTTTAGAATATTACTAATAATATTAAAATTTATTATAAAAAATTTATACTATATTTATATTTTAACACTTTATAGCTACTAATATTAAGATTATTATTACTAGTTCTATAATTACTTATAACATTTTTATAATATATTATTATTAATTATAATTTTATATAGTCGTACTAGTATAAAAATAAAAAAAGAATTTATATATTAATCTCTATATATAATTAATATATAATATATATTTAATATATTTATTAAATCTTTTTTTAAATATAGTACTGTATATTCTTATATTATATTAATCTTTCTCTAAATATTATAGATAGTATTAAAGTACTACTATTTACTTATTTATAGTTATAGTCCTCTATATCTTTCGCCTATATATTTTATTAATATATAAAGGTCTACTAAAACTTAAACGTATATATATATTATTTAAATTTATATTTACTTATTTCTGTCTTTTATTAACCCGTAGTAGCCGTTAAACTTATTTTATACTTTATCTACTATCGCTTATAGTAGATTACTTAGTATAATTTAGTAATTACTATACTATTAAATATTTTTTATATTTATATACTATCTATTATCTAAAATATAAAATATATTTTTTGTTTTTCTATTATATTTTTTATATGACTTTCTTATAAGCTATTATAGTTTATTATTTTATAGTATAATTAAAATATAATTATAATTATTATATATAGTGCACTATATCTAAATATAATATATTAGTAAGTATAGTTTAATATTATTTTTAACTATTATTCCTATTTTATACTTATTATTCTTAGCTCTAATAAGTAGAAAGTATATAATATTATAATATATTTTTTTATATTAAGAGTCCTTATAGTATTAACTTTAGTAATTTTATTAGTATATATTTATATATTTAACAGTAGATACTTTATAACTATCTTTACTATTTATACGTATAGGTTATTATTAAATATATCTTTATAAATAGATATATAAGGCTTTATTATAGTTTTATTTTTAAAGATAATTATAATGCGTAAAGTTACTATTAGTATACTTATAATAAATATTACAGTAGCTAACTTAATTTTATAAGCTAGTAAAAATAAACGCTGTATTAATCTAGTAAATTCTATTATATAATTTTAATAATAATATAATAAAGTAAATATATTATAGTATTATAGTATTATAGTATTATAGTACTACTTAGTCTAGAAAAACTATAGAAGTAAAAGTAATAGTAGCCCTATTATAGTATACTAAACTCTAGTATACTAAGTTATATATTAAGCTATATATAATAGCTATAAGTTTAAATTTAATTAAATTAAATATATTTTTTATTATTTCTTTATACTCTTATTTGTTTAACTATATCTAGGAGAATAAATTTTTTTAGCTTATACCTTTTTTAAATAAGTATTATAATACAATACTTTACTTTTCTTTATATAATATTTTTTATATATTTATTTTTATTTAGAATTTTAAACAGTCTAATATATTATATAGTAAAATATATAATACGTTTAATATATATATATAATATATTTATTATCTTTTAATATCTATAAAGTATATATTTTACCTATAAAATATTTATATTATATTATAAATATATAATACTTTTATTACTATAATATATAATATAAATATAATATATTAATATTAGGTTTCTTAATAGTTACCTAGTTATAATCTATAATAGTAAATATATAAGTATAATATATTATAAATAATAATACATTATATTATAGTATAAAATTATTAAATACTATTAATTAATTATAACATATTTATATAACGACTAGTTTATTTTATTAGACTTAGTATAGTACTTTTAAAAGTTAGTTATTATATTATATAATATTTATATTTTATTTAAATAAAAGAGAGTAGCTATAGTAACTATATAGGCAATTAAAAGTAGTTTTAAAAAAGAAGGAGTATATATATACCTTTTTATTTAATATATATTATATTATATATAGGGTATTTTCTATCTAAATTAAATAATAACTAATTATAAGTTTATAATAAAAAACATAAAGTAGAAGTATTTAATAATATAAATAAAATTTATAACTTTTTAAAACGTAATAATATTAAATATGTTAGGATAACTATACTCTATTTATATAGAGTAATAGTCCTCTATATTATTATAATAAGTAGGAAATAGTACAAAATAATAAATAATAATAGTTATATCTTAATATCTTTTTTTTACTATTCGTATAATAGCTAGATAAAGGCTCTACTCGCTAGTGTAGATTATATAATTATATAATTATAGCTATATAATTTATACGCTCTATATTACTAGTAAATTTATTTAGATTAACTACTCTATATATAAAATATATAATATTAAATAAACTTATAAATTAAATATTATAACTTATATATATTTAGTATTATAAAATAAAACTAGGTTTTTATATATAATATAGTAAAATTAATAAATATAGTTTTATTTATAGAGTATATAAGTAATTAAATAGTTTAAAATATAAAAAATATCAATCTTTTATACTTATATATAAGTATATATATAAAAATTATATAAAAATATAATATATTATAATATATAGTTTAATTAAAACTAGTTACTACTTAAAGAGAGTTAGTATATATTAAAAATATAAAATCTAATTATCTATATTTATATTTTATATAATTTTAGTATTAATAAATATAAATAATATTATAAATTATAAAAACTTAATAGTAAACTTAATTTATTAGTATTATAATATATATAAATATAGTATTTTAATATTAAAAATATTATAAGTAAAGTTATATAAAAAATATATTATAGTAATTATAAAAAGACTATAAAAACTATTAAATAACTATATAATATTATATTTAAGAAGAATTACTTACTATATTATTTTAAATAGATACTAGAGGTATAGTTTCTTAATATAAAATAAAGTTACTATTAGTAATTACTTAATTAAAAAGAAAAGTACTATATATACTATATAACCTAATAATTAGCTATTAAAAATACTCTCCTAAGTTTAATAAAAAAAAAACTCTTATAGAGGAAAAAAATAAGCTAAAAATTACTAGATTCTAAGATTAAAGGATAGGGACTAGTTTTATAAGTAAAAGCGCTAAAGAGCCGTATTATATATATATAAAAAAGAAATAATCCTTTATTCTAAAAAGTTTTATTAGTTAATAATATAAACTCTAAAGTATTTTTTTGTAATATACCCCCTAGTTAAGCTAATTAAAATAGCTTAACTATCTAAGCGACTTAAAATTAATTTTTTTAAGCTTATAGTAGCTATAAAATAAATTTTAAAAAAAGCTTTTTTAAATAAAGTTTTAGTAGGTAGCGTTACTAAATAATAAAATTTTAAAGTAAGAGACTAATTATAATAAATACGGTAGTATTAGTAGCGTAAAAAACGTTTATATACTTTTTTTACTAACTTTTTTTATATAATTTTTACTTTTTTTTTTACTTATTATTATTACTTTTATACTTTTTTATATTATTTATTACGTTTTTACGCTCTTTTATTTAACTTTATTTTTTTAAATAGTTTCTTAAACTTTCTAGTAATTATAAGTATTATAAATTAATTATTTATATTACTATTATTTTTATAACTGTATCCGGGGGAATAACTTTTTTTAGCCTATACCTTTTTTGGACTAGTGTCTTAACGCTACACTTTACCTCTCTTTATATAATATTACTACTACTATAACTATAGTAAGCTATAATACTCTTTTTAATTTTTACTTTTTAGAGTTTATTTAGATTTTTAATTTTTAATTTTATCTCTTAAAAACTTTACAAATTTTTATTTAATAGTTTTAAATAAAATTTTCTAATTTGTTTTATAATAATATAGTTAATAATCTAAATATAATTAAAAGGGAATAGTATTTTAAATATTATAAGCTTATTAAAATTAGTAAAAAGCTAATAAAGTCTAGTTTTTTAGCTTTTAATATTTTACTTACTACTATTTTTTAGCCTATAATTACTCTCCGTAAAAAGAAGTAGGTAAAAAAAAAAAAAAAAAATAAGAAGTATAAAAAATATTAATAATAAGTAGTTTAGTAAAACTAAGACGCTATTTAGTTTTAGACTAAAATTTTTATAACTTAAATAGAAACTTCTATACTATAATATTTAAAAAATTATTTATTTATTTTATAAAATAATACGTAACTATTATAAGCTTTAAAAAATTATTTTATATTTTTAATAAATAAAAATCTATCTATTTTTTTTTATTAAGAAGTTCTATAAATTTTTTAATTTTTAAAAAATATTATTCGTGTATTATTATAAGTTTAATAAAATTAATTTAAAATTTTATTTTAGAAAAGTCTAAATACTATAATAGTTTTAGTTATTATTTATAATTTACTACCTACAACTTTATAAAATTTTTTTAGTAATACTAGTAATTTTTTTAGTTTTATACTTATATTGCGCTTTATAACCGCCGTTTATTAATTATTTTATAAATAGATAAATACTGCACGGGAAACTTAATATTAATAAAAAATTTAAAAAACTTTTAAGATTATTAATTCTACTTAGTCTATTTCTTTAGTTTAGTTTTTTTAAGCGTAAGGTACTATTAGCGCCCTTTTTAATTTAGCTTTTTTAAGCTCTACTAAATTAGATTTAAAAAATAGGCCGCACTCTATAGTAAAGAGTAAATCTAAATATAAATTTAAAAAAAATAAAAATAGTAAACTATTTATTTTATAAACTTTATCACGCTATAGTAATAAAAATAATATTTATAAAAAATATTTTAAACTTTTTAGTTTATAATTTTTTAAAGCTCTATCTATTTTTTATATTAAAATTAAAAAAGTTTTAAAACTATTAAATAGCGTTTATATAGTTTAATATTACTAATAGTCTATAAAATTAAAGTATTTTATATTTTACTTTTATTATTTAGGTAGTGCTTTGTCTAGTAAAAGTAATAGAAGTTATTATAATACTAAAATATAAGGCTTTTATTACTAAACATATAAGAGCGGATATAGTTATAAACTAATATATATATTAATATTTTAATTTAAATAATTTAAAAAAATTATATACTTACTATTATAATTCTAGTTGCGTTTAAGAAATTACTAAATACTTTTTATTTTATTTTAAGCGGCTCTATAGTAAGAAGGTAAAAGAACTTACTTATAAATAGGTATAATTTTTTAATTTACTTTTTTTAATTTTTACTAACATAGACCTTATAAATAATAAAACTTAATAAATTATAGACCGCTATTAGGTAAATAATTAAAATAAATAAGAACTTAGGCAGTAACTTTATAGATAATATTTTTAATAAAATTACTTTATACTATACTTAAGCTATTTAAAAGTTTAGTAAGCTAGTTAAGTTATTAATCTATTAAGCGTATGTATTAGATTATTATATAATTTTTATTATTTTATTATTTTTTCTACGCTTTTTAGGGCTTTAAATTTATTATTATAAATAGCGGCTTATTAGCTATTTAATATTTAATTTAAAGCGCTTTATATTCTATTATTATATAACTTTTTAATATTTTAGTTTAATAATTTTTTTTTTATATTTTTAAGATTTAATTACTCTTTAAATTTTTAAAATTACTAAGCTAATAGAGCTTTCGTTAGCCTATTAACTAGTATATTATTTATTTAAAGTATTTAATTTTAAAACTCTTTTTTAAATACTTTTAGTATAGCTATATATTTTATATATTAATATAGCGTAAATAGGTAGCTATACGCTTATTTTAACCTATAACTAGCCTAATTATGTATTAATTATTATAGAATATACACTACGTAACTCTAAAATTTAAAGTAAGTTTTTTAAAAAATTGCTTTAGAGCTATTATATTTTTATTTATATACTTAAGCGCGAGAAGCTCTACTTTAATAATAAATATTATAATAATAGCTTACCTTATAGCTTTTTAAATAATTACACCCCCGAATAATATAATAATATAGTTATATAAAAATTATTTAGTTTTTAGATTATTTAAAAATAAAGTATTTAAATAGATTATAAGTTTTAAACTTTTATATACCCTATATTAGATTGCTTAAAAGCGTAATCTATAAAAAAACGTAATTATATATTTTACTATAGTAAAGTATTCTTTACTTAAATTAATTAAAAAATAAGAAAGTTTTAAAATAGCGAATACTATATCTAATTATATTATAATAGTAGTATAAAATATAAAACTAATACTCTTTTAGTATACTTTAATTTTAACTTTTATTACTTTTCCTTTCTTTTAAACTAGCTCTTTTAACAGTAAAGGCGTTAGTAAAAAAAATATTAAATTAGCTACTTTAAATTTCTTCGTAATCTTTTTAATATATAAATTATAAATTAGTGTAATTATTTAATTTTCTTAATTTCTAATTACCTCTATTTTAAAATATTATTTTATAGCTTTACGTATTTTTATTTTATATATTTCTAAGAGCTTATCGCGTAGTTTAAAAGCTTTTTATTAAAAAATTTTATAGTATAGAAGTAGAATATTATTTAAATAAAAAAGTATAAAAATCTTACAATTTATATTAAAAAATAAATAAAACTTTTCTTTTAAGTAAATAAGGCTAAGCTTAGCTAGAGTACTAGGAAATTTTTTATATTATAGTATAGGTAAGTTTTATAGGCTATATAAAGCTTAGTTAAGCTTTATATAGTTACTATTTTATTTATAGCTATTAGGTAGTTTATACTATACTAGATTTAAGAGGTTAATTAGTATATTAAGAAATATATAATAATTATATTTAATTATAAAATTTTTAGGTTAAACTCCGCTATAATTATTATAGTTATATAAAAAGAGTATACTATAAGTATTATAGTATATATTAATAGGAGTGTATCTTTTAACTAAAATTTATTTTTAATAACTAGGCAAGTTTTATACTTTATAAAATAACTATCTTAATTAAACTTATAGGTAAAAACCTATTTAAGTAAAAATAGACGTTTAGTACTATTAAAGTATATAACTACCTACTAAGTTTATTTTTTAAGAAGTATAGTTTATTTTTTATATATAGCTTAGTAAAAGAGTAGGTTAAGTAAATATAAAAAAATTACTTTTTATATTTCTAACTTTTTTAGAAGCTTATTAGGGTATATATAAATTTTATTTTAAAATATTATTTTTTTTAGAGTCCTATTCTATATAGTAGTTTAAACTATAGTATTAATAATTATAAATTCTCTACGCTTTTTCTGTATAAAATTTATACTAAAAATAAATATATTTATAAAGTTATATTACAGAGAGCTATTTACACTATTTAATAAAGTACTTATAAGTTTTATATTATATAATAACTTACTCTCTAGATTAGGGCTTAATAATATATAAATATTAAGGAGGTTTTTATTCCCGCCTTCTAATTTATTAAAATTATTAGGATATAACCTATATTACCTTTAGCTCTATTAAGTAGTTAGGCTATAATTTTTTATAAGTTTTTACATTCTATAATTATAGGTACTAATTATTTTAATTAATAAAAGGAGCTCTATATTACTAATTTAAGTAATAGTATTAAATAAGTTTTTATCTTCTATTTAAGGATTTTATAGGCTTTTTATTTTAAACTATTTTACTCCTTTACTAAAGTATATTTTATAAAAAATATTAAAGTATTTATCTTTTTTAAAGTTTATACCCCTAAGTTCTTTAGGCTCTAAAGTAGGCAAAAAAAAATTAGACTAATATTTATATAATATAATATATAGATTTATAACTATTAGCTAGTTATATTAATAGTTTATATATATACTACTTATATAAAGCTTTACTTACTTAACTAGTTAAAAGAATAAAATAAGACCTACGCTAAAGTACTATTAAGTTACTACTTAGGTTACGTAATATTTCTACTAATTTTTAGTTTATTAAAGTTATAGGCTTATATATTAAAAATTTTATTAAACGCTATACTTATATCTATAACCTTAATAATATATAAAATATTTATAAGCTTTATAGCCTCTTTCCGTAGAATAAACTAATTTTTAGTTTTTTTATAAAAAAGAGTTTTATTAAATATAATATTACGCGTTATAATAATCTAGTTAAGCAATATTACTTATATTTTATAGATATTAAAAGTTACGTAATTAACTAAATATTTAATATAAACTTAAAGATTTATTTTAAATTTATACTTGTTACGCTCGGCTATATAATTTCTATTTAGTAAATATACGTAATAACTATAAATATATATATTACTTTAATCTAGGCGTAGATTTACTATTTAGTATTTTATAAGTTTAGATTTATAATAATAGAAATACTGTCTAAACTAGCTATAAAAAACTTTATTTAAAAATTATATATTCTTAAAAGTTACTAAACTAATATTATTAAATACTATAGTTACTTTTATAATCTTAAGCTAAAGTTTTTTTAGTAAATTTATACTAAGTTTTATAATAATAGTTTTATTAATAATTTTTTAACTAGCGTATTTAGCGTCGCCGTTTAGCATATACGTATAAGAAAGTAGTATTTTAATATTTATATTAAGCTCTTTTACCTATTCTTTGAAGCGTAATCCTTTATACTATAAATAAATAGTAATATTATTATTTTAAAAAATTTTTATAATCTTTAGTTTATATTAGGTATATACCTACGTAGTAAAACTTAAATATATTTTTATAAGTTTTAAAAGTAACTTTACTTATAGGCTTTATATATAAATCTTTCTACTATAATTATTTTTAATTAATAATATTTACTACTCTCTAAGTCTTCCTTTAGGTATATTAAAAAGATTTTATAAAATACGCTAATATAGTTAAGGTAATTTTTATTTTTATTTTTAAGAGATTACTTAAACTGCGTATATAAAGAAATATTAACTATAATATATATATTTACTATTTAAAATATAAATATTTTACGCTCTTTAAACTAGAGTATATAAAGCTTTTTAATTTAAATATTATACTTTTTAGTACTATATATTCTTAGTATTAATATATAGATATATTATTTAAAAATAAAGCTTTTAATATACCAGTATTACGCTTTAGACTAAGGAATAAAAAAATAGAAACTTATATTTAATAAATATAAAATTATACTTATAAATAAGTATTATAAATATAAAACTCTATTTTAAAAATTTTATATATAGTATATGATTTAAGTCTAAGTACTAAAGTTTTTTATTATATAAGTAAACTTTAAATACTATATTAAGATAGAATCCTTCTATAATAGCTAGGTTTTTTAATATAAAATCTTTTATAGAATTTCTATTTAGGCCGTTTAAAGCATTTTTAATTACTTAGAGTTTTATACTAGAAATTAAAAAAATTTATATTCTAGTTTCGATAGTATAAATACTATTAGTTTATTTATAAAATTTTAAAATAAGTAGTAATCTATTATTTACTAAATATAAAGTAGTACTATTATTAAGAATAATACTTTTAGAGAGCGTATAGGTATTATAATTTTATATAAAATATATACTATTACTTTTCTTTAAGTTACTACTTATAATAAGTAAAGAATTATTAACTATATATACTAAAGAGCTAAGAAATTTTAGTTTATTAGACCTTTTACTATATATAATATTTTTTTTAGACTATTCTTTTTACTTAAGTATATTATAAAGAGCTATAAATTTATTAAGTTTAAAGTACTTAAAAAGCTTTTTTTTATTCTTTTTAAAAAGCGGTATAGTCTAACTAGTATAAATATTTATTAAAACTAATTATAAGTAATAGTAGTTAGTAGGTTTCTAATAGTATACTTTAAATTTATAGAAGTACTAATATAACTTACTCTTATTCTTTAGCTATAAGCTATTTCATTAGGGAGACGGGCTTTATTTACTAAATATTATAAAAATTCTAAAGCTTTTAGGAGTTATTTTAGTAATTTAATTTTATAATACTATTTAAAAGATTTTTTCTATTTTTATTAGGAAGAGCTCCTTACTTTTAAGTATTAATTTTTAGACTTAGATTATATATATTTATTCTACCTAATTGGGTACTAATTTCTTATTAATAGTAATAAAAAAATTAGTAATATCTAGTTTATTTTAAATATTACTAAACTTATATACTTTTACTTTTATATAAAAAGCTTTTTATTTATAATACTATAACTTAATAGCTATTTTTCTATATTCTACTTTCTTTTAATAAGTATAGTATTATTATTATATAATATTCCTAGCTATTATTTTAGTAGTTAAAAGCTTTTATTTAAAAAAATAAATAATTAAGTAAATTAAGATATTCCCCTTAATAGCGTAGTATATTTAAGTAGTACTTATAAGTGTTAAGACTACTATTATACTAATTTAGTTTTAGATATTTATTACTTAGTTTATTTTAGTAGTATAATTAGTTAAGCGGGCTTAGTATATAACTATTTTAGTAGTATAGTTATATTAAATTTTTATAATTTTAGCTTTAAATATTTTTATAATATATAGAAACTCCGGTATTTAAAAAAGATTATTAAAATTAATAACGCTTTTAAGGTTAGAATTAATAAATTTTATATACGGTAAAGCGTATATTATACTTTAAACTATATATATTAAGTTAGCTAGCTTGCCGAATTAGTAAGACAGATATTATTCGTTAGAAGGGATAAAGTAGCTTTAGCTATTATAACGTTTAGAGGATTATCAGTTATAAAACTTACTAAATATTTAATAACTAAAAGTATAAATTATTATTAGTATATAAATAAGATAATACTTACTAGATTTATAAAACTAGAAGCTTTTAAATAAACAGGTAAAGAATTAATTAAAGCTTTAAAAAATAGGATTTTTAATAATTAGGTACGTAAAGAGAATCTTTTTATATTTTTAAAATACTAGGCTTATAACTATAAAGCAAAAAAATAAGCTAAAAATTACTAGATTCTAAGATTAAAGTAGAGGGACTAGTTTTATAAATAAAAGCGCTAAAGAGGTATATTATATATATATAAAAGAGAAATAATCCTCCGTTCTAAAGAGCTTTATAAGCTAGTAATATAAACTCTAATATATCTTTTTACCACAACTCTTTACTAAAATAGATATATAATAACTATTTTATAGTACTTAATAGTTTTATAATTTATTAATTTATTACCCTATAGTATAATTTATACTTATATATCTACTATTTTAACTAATAGTAAAGAGGTATTTATATAAAAATATAATATATATATAGCGTAAATTATACTATATAAAGTATTACTTTATTAATTATAGTATTATATTTCTATAACTATCTCTTTAAAAAAAATATTTTTAATACTATAAAATAGACTTTAAATTATATATATAAGTTTATAGTAAATATTACACAGAGTGCTATAAACTATATAATATTTATAAAATATAATTTAGACTTACGTTAAATATTAGTAAAAGTACTATATAATATAATATATATATAACATAAACTAATATTATAACTAGTCTATTATAAAGTATACTATAGATAATAATTATTATTAATATTTAGTATTATATATAATACTATAATAATATAAATATATAAATTATAAATAAATATAATTACTATATAATAGGTAAGGTTTTTAAATATCCAAAATTATAAATAATAAAATTATAATATTAAAATCTATCTATAGTATAAATAGAAAAATAATTAGCTTAATACTTATAGATATATATTAATTACTATAAGTATAGAGTACGTTACTTTATTTAAAGAATTATAATTACTAAAAAATATACGTAAGTTAAATAAGAAGTAATAGTATAATATAAATATTATTTTAAGTATATAAGAATACTTACTAAATATAAGAGTAAATATATAAATTTATTTAAGCTTTATTAAAAAAATATATTATATACTAGCACGGATATAGAGTAGGTAAGGGATATAAAAAGCTTTACGGCCTTTTTAGACTAAATATTTTTAATCTAATAATTATAGCTAGTAGGTTTAACGAAATTAATATTAATAATATAATATATAACTATATAAAATAAAATAATTTATATAAATAATTTTATTATTATTTTAAAAATTTTACGTCTTTATTAAGATCGGAGAAGTCTAGTAATAAAACATTTATAAATATAAACAATTAGTTAAAAATAAAATTAATATAATATATATTATACTAATAAAAATATTTAAAACTAGTTTTAAAATACTATTTTAATAATTAATAATTAGTCTATTAGTAGTAAAACTATAAAATATATATAAAAAATATAAATATATAGATAAAATTATAAAAAATTTTTTATAGATATATTAGATATTATAAATTAGTTTATAAATATAATGTAAAGGATTAATATAAAAACTTACTTATAAATCTAATAAAAGATTTTAGTTTAATAATTTATAAATATAGAAAAATAGTATAAAGGTATATTTATATAAGTAAATAGAGAATAAAGAATTATTAGTTTCTTTTATAAAAGATAAGAATAGTAAAAGGACTATATAATATATAAAAGAAATAGACTATTAATAATATAAAAATATATAATAGTAATAAAATTAAAAAATAATAATAATACTACATAAATATATAATAAATATAAAAATATATATAAAATAAATATATTATATATATATATATATATACATATATAGAAGAAACGTGTTAAAATATTAATAATAACTATAGAAAGTATATTTATAAAGTATAAAAAAAGTAAATTAAATTAATATTTAATTTAAAAATATAAAACTGTTGTTAAAAAAGTAGTATAGAAGTAGAAAATGTGTAAAAAATAAAATAAAATAATATATTAATAGTATATAAAAAAGATTATTAAAAGATAAAATATAATAAAAGTAATATAGACAATAAATGTATAAGTATAAAATATAAAATTATTAAATATAAAAAATAAAATTAGTAACTTAAAATTAGAAAATTAAATACTAAATATAAAAAATAAAAATTTATATATAAGTTTTATAAAACTAATATTTAAAATATAATAATAAAACAATAATATATAGTTAAAGTTAAATAAATTAAAAATTTAATTGTAATACTATATATCTAAACTATATTAAAATAATATATTTAGGTTAGCTTTAAGAATAAAAATCGTAGTTACCCTTAGGAAAAAAAAAGTATAAATAGTTATTTATAAAAGTTAATAGTTAAAAATATAATAAAACTATTTTACTAAAACTAATAAATTTAAATATTAAATATTATTAAATAAAAATATTATATTATAAATAGTAATACGTATACTCTATTTTTACTTATAAATAATTTTTTATTTTTAATAATACTACTATTCTAAATACTATAATTTAAAAAATATATAAAATTATAATATACTTTAAAATTATAAAATTTTTTTATAAAATAATATTAAGATAATATATAACTATTAAAGAAATTAAAAATATAAATTTTATTTATAAATAAGTTACACCGTACTAGTTAATAAAAATATAATTTTTAATATATATATTTACTATAAAATAGAATATTAATATAAATACACTTATTAATTAATTTATTAATATTACTTATATTAAATTTTTTATAAAGTAAATATTTTTTTAGTATAATATAACGTAATAATTATATAATAATAATTTTAGGTTTTACGTATTGTATATACTACACTAATTAAAAATAGTTAAATTATTATAAATAGAAGTACTAAAAGTATAGTTAAAAATAAATAGTATTTAATAATTAGAACCCTATTATAAAAAAACATAATGCTAATAATTAAATCCTATAATAATAAAATATTTAAAAATAATTATAATTAATATTTTTATTTTTATAGAAGCTAGTTAAAATAATAGCCTATATTAAATAATAAATTACCTATTAATATTTTTATAAATTTAGTTTTATAATAATAAAAAACTATTTTTTTATAAATAAAGTAGTTAAATATAAAATAATTTAATAAGTTTAGAATTTATTAATACTTAGATTTTTAAGATTTATATAGATTAGATAAGTAGCAGATATAAAAAATATTTGAATTTAGTCTTTTAGTAAAGTTTTTTATATAATTAATAGTTATATAAAAAAATATAACTAAAAACTAATAAACACTTTAGACTATTATATCTTAAGTAGGAAAATATTTTTAATATTTTTTAATTTAAGTAGAAAATAATCTATATTATAAATAATATATATATAATTTATATCTAAAAGTATACTACATATTTAAATTAATTTATATAATTTTTATAATTTTATAATTTAATAAAAAAAATATAAATTATTATAAATATTTAAAAGTATTATATACTTAATATTTAATTAATTATTTTATAATACGTATAAACTCTAAAAAAAGTAAAAAATTTAATTTATATTTATATTAAGTCTAGTATAAAATTCTAATTTTTAAATACTAATTAGTAAATCTTTCCTTTATATATAGATTATAATATAAATTTTAATTTATACTACTTTATTTTTTGTAAGTTAAGATGTTACATTATAAAGATTTATATACTTTTAAATATTATAAGATATAATAATAAACTAATAAATACTATAATATTTTACCTTATATAATAGTTAAATATAAAATTTATTAATATTTTAAATTACTATAATAATTTGTCTACTATTATAATAATTTAATATATATATTATTTTATAATATATATCGCGAACTTTATATACTTATAATAATATATAATAATAAATATTTAATTAATACTAAATAGTTTATATATTAATATATATATATAATATAAAATATAAATATTTAAAAATTATATTTTATATTTTTTAATAAATATTATAGTACTTTATAAAATATATAAATTTATTATTTATACTTTAAGTACTAATTTATATATTAGTAACTACTTAAAATTATAGATAAGATTATTACTTAATATAGTTACTAAATATATAACTTTTTACTAAATCTAAATTTTATCTAGAGCTAAAACTACTAGCACCTTTAACTATTTTAATTAATATTATAACTTAATATCGTTTTTAAATTACTTATTATTTAGAATTTAAAGTAATTTTTAACTACTTTATAAGCCTATTATATTATATTATTATTTTTATAATATTTTACTTTAAATAATTAAATAATATTATTTTATAGACTTATTTTATAAATCTATATATTATAAAATAAACTTACTCTACCTACTATATAATTATTAAAAGTAAGTTAAAAAATATATAGACTAGTCTAAAAGTATTATAATAGTATAAAAATATATATACTTTTATTATATATACGTATACGAGGAGGCGTATAAAAGAGAAGATAATAAAAGTACTATACTAAAGCTAATTAAACTACTTATTATATAGTTATAGCTAGTATATAGTTAGTAGTAGTATATACGCTTCTAATAAAAAAAGTTTTATAAAAAAAAAAAAATTTAGTAAGGATACTATATTAAGAGTATATTATAAAATAGATTATAGTTATCTTATACGTAATACCTTCTTTATAATAGTTTTTACTATTATAAGTTACCTTATTATTATAATAGCTAGTAATTAGTAACTAGTATATATTTTAATATATTATATATAGACTAGATCTATTAAAGCTTATATAGTTTTAGATAATTTATATAAAAATTTATTTTATATATAAGTTAATATTATAACTATAAAAAAAGAAAGTATAACTATTATTTAGTAAAAAATTACTTAGTAGTTAAATACTTAGTAGCTAAGTAAGTATAATTTAGTTATATATAAAATTATATATACTATTAAAAATAAGCGTATTAAAAATATTATTTACGTTAAAATTAAAACAGTAATTAAAATACTAAAACTCTAAAAAATAGTAAAATAAAACTTAGAGAATAAAAAAATTAAATATATATAAATTACTTCTAAGTAGGAGTATAAAAGACTTATTTATTTTTTATATTTTATTTTTATTACGATTTACCTCGCCTACTAATATTATAAATTAATAATATTATTATAGACTTATTACGTAATTTAGAGTAATATTTTTTTATTTAATTTTACGTAAGCCTCTATAGTGCCTACTAAACTTTTTACTAAAATAATAATATTATAAAGACCTACTAAAGTAAGTTACGTATATACTTAACTTATTTAGTAGTTTTATAAAATAAAAAAAGCTATATCTATTATTATTAGTACCTACGCCGCCTATAATATTTATTATTTAATTAGTAATACTTACTAAATAAGAATAAAATTATATACTTACCTAACCTACGCGCTCTAGTAGAACTTTCTAGAGTTTATAATACTTAATTTTTTTTTTTTTTTAGATCTTACGAGTGTACTAATAAATTTATTTTATTTTATTAGCCTAAGTTTAAAATCGCTTTATTGCTTTTAGTTCTATTAATAATATTAGGTCTTTTAGCTTTTTTTTATTAACTACCTACTTTTATAAAGCCTTTATTTTATTAGTTTAAAATTTAACCGTATAAAATAACGTACTAAAGAGGGCTTTAAAGTAGTTAAAAATAATATATTTAAAAAGGCTATTTTTTACTAGAAGGTTGTATACGTATAGGTTAGTATAAGACTTATTAATAAGCTGTGCGTAGACGGATAATTTTAGTTAATTTTAAATTTTATACTAGCTTAAAGTATTACTACTACTAAAAGCGGTTTATATAATAGCTAGTAAATTAGTAATCTATTTAAAATTAATATAGTAATAGATATTTTGGAAAAAAAAAACCTATAAAAATTATAAAATAGTAAAATATAACTTTAAAAAGTAAGAGTTAATAATATAGTATAAAATATAAAAGAGATAATTAGATTTACTTAAAAGCTAGATATTTAGTCGTATAGGCTTTAGGTAATAGCCTAATAACTGTTTTTAGTTTTAAAGTTTATATACTTAATAACCCCCTAGGCTAACTGCGTTATATATAATTATAAATAGTAATTACTAATAACCTTAAAGATAATTATAAGTAGTTACTAATTTATAAATATATTATTAGAGTATAAGCGGAGCGTTATTATATTTAATAAAATATTTTACTTTTACTAAAAGGAAGGAGTATAACTTTTAAGAGTTTAAAAATTATATTATTTATATATAGCCTTATTAGTATTATGCTAAACTATTTAGTATTTATTAAATTTTTATTATTATATTATACCGCGGCTTTATAGAACTCGCGAAGTATATTAATTAATATATCTAAATAAATTTAGTTTATTAGGGCCTTCGCAATATTACTAAAGAGAATAAAACTAAATACTATTAATAATACTTAATAAAAAAAATAGTATTAATATTTAAAAGGTTCTATAGGCTATAGAGATATAGATATAAGATAATTTTAAGTACTAAGCGTAGAGCGTAAAGGGCGAAAGGCGATAAAAAGAGTAGCTATATTAAATTAGTATATTTAGAAATATAAAAGCTTATAAAATATAAAAAGTAATAAGTATAAGTAATAATACTTAAGGTATTATAAGTTAGTAGGTAGTATAATTAATTATATTTTTATAATTTTAAAAGTAACTATTATATAGCTACTAGAGCTAAGTTTATAATAATTATATAATTAACTTACTAATAATAAAGGAATAGTTTTAATAAAAAAAAATAATAATAACTAAATAAATAAGTGCCGGCGACTCTATCTATTAGTTTTAGTTTTTTTTTTTTTTTTTTTTTTTTTTGGTAATTTTTTTTTAAATTTTTTTTTTTAAAAAACTTTTTTTTTTTTTTATTTTTTTTTTTTTTTTTTTTTTTTCTTTTTTTTTTTATATTTTTAATTTTTTTTTTTTTTTATTTTTTTTTTTTTTTATTTTTTTTTTTTTTTTTTTTTAATTTTATTTATATTTTTTTTTTTCTTTATTTATTTTTTTTTTTTTTTTTTTTTTTTTTATTATTATAT
>JASEKS010000352.1:0-93254 GCA_030770415.1 Pleoardoris graminearum
TATAATAATATAATAATATAATAATATAATAATATAATAATATAATAATATAATAATATAATAATATAATAATATAATAATATAATAATATAATAATATAATAATATAATAATATAATAATATATTTGTATACTAATCGAACAAATAGTGTGGCTGTGGTGGCTCGGGGCGACCAAAAGGGGTTTCAAAAAAGGAGGAGTATGTGCATGCCTTCATCATAATATAATAATATAATAATATAATAATATAATAATATAATAATATAATAATATATATATTATATTAATAATAGGGGTAACAAAGTATTATAAAATTTATCCCTTTTTATACATAGTTTAACCGTAGATATAAGGATTTTATTTATATAGTTCTTACTAGTATAGAAAGTAAAAAAAAATAACTATTTTAATAAATACTAAATTACTACTACCTTCTACCTAAATTGCACTATAAACTTATAGGATAAGATCTCGGCCTATAAAATAATTAATATAATTAATATTAAAAAAATAAAGCTATAACTTAAAAATATATAAAAAGTTATATACTTTTATATTTTAAAAAATTAAAATAATTTACTTTATAATTAGCTAATAACTAATTTTTTTCAAATTTTATTATTACCCCTTTTTCTATAATATGCCCTTGAACTTTACCCCTTTATATTTCTAACTTATTAGAAAATATAATTTGTTTTATGTTTATTTTTTTTATATTTTTAAGTATATTTTTTAGTATATTTTAATTGTTATGGCGTTTTTTTATTTATAAAAGATTTTTTAGTACTTATATTAACAGAGTACTTTTCCTTATTTAAAAAGTATTATAAAAATTATTTTTTAATATTTAGACTATTCTCTATTAATAGTCTTTTATTTTCTTTTTTAGGTCTCCTAGTTAAGTCTATATTAATAACTCTTTTATATTATTAAGTTAACTTTATTTTTCTACTATGTTTAACCTTTTTTATATTATTATTATTATAATCTTTTTTATTATTTTCATCTTTAATACGCCTTATAGTGTTATAACTAGTGCTTAGTAATTTATTTAAAGTAGTAGCAATTACAGTAGGTAAATTATTTACTTTTAAAAGAAAATTAACTTTAGATTTAAGTATTAAAAGATTTAGCGCTATTTTAAGAGAATAGGAGTCTAAGTTTATAAAAGTTAAAAGATATTATAATATACTATAATATTAATAATATATTACGTAATTAGTAATTATATAAGTATAGGCTAAATTTTTATTATAAATATAATTTTATTATTAAATTACGAATATACTTTGAAAAACTACTCACGTGACCTATACTAGGCCTAAAAGGGTATAGTTAAAACTTTAGCTAAATATATTTACTAACTAAAAAGTTATAAGAACCTAAAAAATAGTTTAGAAAATGGCTCTATTTAGGTAATTCTATAAATTTTTTAAGATATTAAGTATAAAGGTATACACATATTTCTTCTTTTTTAAAACCCCTTTTAGTCGCCCTAAGCCACCACAGCCACACTATTTGTTCGATTAATATATAAATATATAGGTAATTCTAATTTATTACGGGTAATTAATAGGTAGTAGCTAAAATACTTATAAAAATCTTATTAACTTTCTCTTTAAAATGATAAAATTCACGTATTTTTAAGTATAGTAATTAATTTTATATAATTTTATAAAAAAGGTAATTTTTTTTATTACGCTTTTTCTATTGCACCCCCCTGTATCTTAGTAGATATTATACTTATTTAAATTAATTTTAATACGCCTACAATACTAAATATATAAACTATTTTTACCGTATCCTACTTATAGGGTAATAAAATTTAATAATAAAAAGTTTTCTTTAATACTACTAAGTATCCTATATACAACGTAATTGCCTAGTTTTTTAAATTAAGTATTAGTTACCGGGGGATAAAAAAACGAATTAAAAAAGATACCTTTTTTAAAATAATATAACTTTTTAATTAGTAAGTATAATAATACGAAAAAAATCCCGTTTTAAAGAGAAAACCTAGTAAATTCTATTTACCCTATTAGCGGCTGCTTGCAGAGGAGTTTAAGGGTAGTAAAAAATTAGTAAATATAGAGAATATTTAGGCCTCTACTTTAAATTAGTATAACTTTTTAACAAAGGTGTAAAATTAGCTTCTTTTTATATATATAATAATAGATACTAAGTTTTATTAGTATATAAAATATTATAATATATTGATATATTAATTATATAATTATATATTTAAAGTCACTTTTTTATATTTTTAATAATAAACTAGTAAATAATAAATTACTAATACTTAGTATAGTAGTCTTTAGATTCTATAACTACTTTATAATAGCTAGGAAGAGATAAAATATAGTTATTAATAACTTTATATAGTATATAATTTTATTTTTATATAATAACTCTTTTAAAGGCCTCTATACTTTATATACGAAATCTTATACCTATATTAGCCTCTTTATTATTATTTGGCCCTTATTTTAAATAACCCTATATATTTTCTATAGGACCTAAATTAGGAATATAGGCTAGGTAAAAAACTAGTATAATTTTATTATTTTTAAACTTGTTTAAAACGTCCGTTATTTTATAAATAGAGACGTTATCTTATTATAATTACTAACCTAAATTAATATTAATATAAAGTTTGTAATTATAATATAATATAAATATATATATATATATATATATAATTATATTAATGAAAAAAGGAATAAAAAAGGTTATAGAACTTACCCCTTTTTATTAAAGGTTTAAATTTAGGTATAAGGACTTTATTTATATAGTCCTTATTAGTATAAGAAGTAAAAATATTAGGTGTATTAATAAATACTAAATTATTTTTACCTCTTAACTAAATAGTACCCTAAACCTATAGGATAATATCTCGGCCTATAAAATAATTAATATAATTTATACTAAAAAACTAAAACTATAACTTAAAAATATATAAAAAGTGATATATTTTAATATTATAAAAAGTTAAAATAACTTACTTTATAATTAACTAATAGCTAGTTCTTTTCTAACTCTATTATTACCTCTTTTTTTATAATATTATTTTTTCTTTTATCCCCTTCATATTGGTAATTTATTAAAAAATATAATTTTTTTTAAATTTATATTTTTTTTATTTTTTTTATAATCTTTAGTATATTTTAATCTTTATTTAGCGTTTTCTTTATTTATTATTAGTTTTTTTTTTTTATTAATAGAGTAGTTTTTTTTTAAACAAAGTTTTGTAAAGTCCTTTTTATAATATTTATACTAATTTCTATGAATATTTTTTTTTAGGACTTTTAGTTAAGTTTTTATGAATTACTTTTTATTCTCTTAGAGTTAACTTTAAAATTCTACTCCTTTTAATCTTTTTTATATTATAATTATTATTTTTTTTTCTTTTTATAGCGTTATAAATATTTCGCTAAGGCTTTTTTAAAGTAGTAGTAATTAAAGAAGAAGAAATATTTACTTTTAAAAGAAGTTTAATTTTAGATTTAAGTTTTAAATAATTTATTGCTATTTTAAGGAAATAGGAGTTTAAGTTTATAAAAGTAAAAAAATATTATAATATACTATAATATTAATAATATATTACGTAAGTAGTGATTATATAAGCGTTAGTAAAATTTTTATAATTAATATAATTTTATTATTAGATTACTAATCTACTTTGAAAAACTAGTTACGTGATCTATACTAGGCCTAAAACAGTATAGTTAAAATTTTAGTTAAATATATTTACTAACTAAAAAGTTGTAGGAACTTAAAAAAGGAGTTAATACAATTACTATATTTAGGTAATTTTAATTTATTATAGGTAATATATATAACGTAACTAAAATAGTAATAATAATCACTATAATTCTTCTTTAAATTAGTATTATTTACGTATTCTTAGGCGTACTAATTAATTTTATATAAATTGTTAAAAAGGATATCTTTTTTAATAAGTCTTTTTTTTTACCCCCCGGTAAAATATAAGCTTTTTTAAGCTTTAGTATAAAAACCTAAATAATAAAAAATACTTTAAATAGTGTAAACAGAATTTGTATAATAAAGTTTATATTAAATAATATAGTTATTATAAAAGGCTTTTATTTAAATATTATATATAAAATTAATTTATATAATAAATAATTTTAGTGCTTAGATTTAAGTAATATACTATATATAAGATTTTTAGAATAGAGTTTTATATTTATAATACTTATTTATAACTCTAATTTTATATTTATTAAATATAAACTTTTATTGCTTTATCCCTAAGTCTAGAGCGTAATACTAGTATATTAAGAGTTTTATTTATAGTTAATATATCCGCGTATTAATACTAAGGATATATAATACAAAAAAATAAAATATTTAAATTAAAATATTTTTTTTACTTTAGTTTAAAAAGAGTAGAATATTAATATTTTAAATACTAAATATATATATTATAAATAATATTTTCTTATATACGTAGCTTAGGTAATTTTTTAAAAATCTAAAAAAATTATTATAACTATATTAGTATATTTTATAGAATTCCTTTTATAAACTAAAAGAGAGGGTTAAAAAGTAGTAGATATTACTAGTTAAAAATTACTATAGTAAAAAAGTTTATATATAAAGTCTATAGATAAAATTATTATTAATACTTATAAAACTATTTTTAAATTTTACTGTATAGATATATATCTAGTATAAACTTAAGATTATAAGAATTTTTTAAAATAATAATATTACTACTAAACTATAGTACAGAAAATCGTATTTTTAAATATAAATAAAAGAGATTAATATAAATATTAAAATACTACCTCTATATATATATAAGCTAAATAGTAGCGCTAAATATACTATCTAAAAAATAATTAATAAAACTATTACTATAAGACTTAGTACGAATTTACTAAAAAAGCTTTAGCTAAAAATTATAAATATAGTAATAGTGTTTTATAATATTAGTTTAGTAGCTTTTAAGAGTATATAATTTTTAAATAAAGTCTTATATAGCTAGTTTAAATAGTATTTTTATTATTTTAAACTTAAGTTTATAAAATACTAAACAGTAGAGCTATACCTAAATTAAAATAATATATATACTTATAGTTATTATATATATCTATTAAATAGAAATTATATAACTTGGCGTAATACATATAAATTTAAAATAAATCTAAGTATTTATATTAAATATTTAGTTAGTTACGTAGCTTTTAATATTTATAAAATATAAATACTATCGCTTAACTAAATTATTAAAACGTATAATATTATATTTAATAAAATTCTTTTTTATAAAAAAAAAGATTAGTTAATCTTTTATAGAGGAAAAACGAGCTAAAAATTATTAGATTCTAAAATTAAAGACTTAAGACTACTTTATATAAAAAATTGCTAAAAAGCTATATTATATATATATAAAAAAGAAATAGATCCTCTATTTTAAAAAGCTTTATAAACTAATAATATAAACTGTAAAGTATTTTGTTATAATATACCTCCTAGTTAAGCTAATTAAAATAGCTTAACTATCTAAGTAAATAAAAATAAATTTTTTTAAGCTTATAGTAGTTATAAAGTTAATTTTAAAAAAAAGTTTCTTTAAGTAGATATTCGGTAGGTAGTATTACTAAATAATAAAGTTTTAAAGTGAAAAATTAATTATAATAGGCGCGCTAGAATTTAATAGTATAAATAGTATTTATGTACTCTTTTTATTAACTTTTTTTAAAATAATTCTTACTTTTTTTTTATATTTTATTATTACTTTTACGCGCTCTTATACTCTCTATTTTATATTTTAGCTTTTTTATTTAACCTTTTTTCTTTTAATAGCTCTCTAAGGCCTTTAATTATTATAAGTATTATAAGTTAATTATTTATATTACTACTACTATAGCTATAGTAAGCTATAATACTATTTTTAATTTTTACAGAGGGGGGACATTAGGAAAAGTATAATCGAAAAATTTATCTTTTTTAAAATAATATAACTTTTTAGTTATAGGGCCTTAAAATACGAAAAAAAATACTGTTTTAAAGAGAAAGTCTAGCTTAATCTATTTACCCTGTTAGGGGCTGCTTAGTAAGCCCCTAAGGGGTAAAAAATGTTTAGTGAATATAAAGAATTTTTAGAACTATATTTTAGACTAGTATAACTTTTTATTTAAGGTGTAAAATTGGCTAATTTTTATATATATTATAATAGTAGTTATAATATATAAGTATACATAATATTTTTATATATTTATATATTATTTATATAATTATATATAAAAGTCACTTTTTCACATTTTTAATAATAAACTAGTAAATAATAAATTACTAGTACTTAGTATAGTAGCCTTTAGCTTCTATAACCGCCTTATAACGGTTAGGGAGTAATAAAATATAATTATTAATCGTTTCTTAAGGTATTTTATTTTACTTTTCTATAGTAGCTTTTTTAAAGGCCTTTATATTATTTAAACTATTTCTTATACCTAAATTAGCCTTTTTATTTTTAATTAGCCCTAATTTTAATAAACTCTATATATTTTCTATAGGGGCTAAATCAGGACTATAGGCTAGGTAGGGAAATAGTTTAATTTTGTTATTTTTAAACTAAGTTAAAACGTCCCTAATTTTATAAATAGGGACGTTATCTTGTTAAAAATACTAACCTAAATTAATATTAATATAAAGTGTATAATTATAATATAATATAATAATATATATATATATATATTATTATATTATTAAAAAAAGGGGTAAAAAAGGATTATAAAACTTACCCCTTTTTATATAGGGTTTAACCTTAGGTATAAGGACTTTATTTATATAGTCCTTACTAGTATAAGAAGTAGAAAAATTAGGTGTTTTAATAAATACTAAATTACTTCTATTTTCTATCTAAATTGCATCCTAAACTTGTAGGGTAAGATTATAACCTATAAAATAATTAATATAATTAATATTAAAAAACTAAAACTATAACTTAAAAATATATACAAAGTTATATATTTTAAGGTTTTAAAAAGTTAAAATAACTTACTTCGTAATTAGCTAACAGCTAGTTTTCTTCTAACTCTATTATTACTTTTTTTCTATAATACTCTTTTCTAGTCTTGCCCCTTTATATTACTGACTTATTAGAAAATATAATCTTTTTTAAATTTATATTTTTTATATTTTTTAGATTGTCTTTAGCGTATTTTAATCTTTTTTTAGCGTTTTCTTTTTTTATTATTAGTTTTTTTTTAATTATATTAATTGTATATCCCTCCTCTTTTAAAACTCTTTGTAATTGTCTAGGTGTAATCTCTAGATTATTTTCTAATAGTATTTTTTTATTATCCTTTTTAGGGCTTCTAGTTAAGTCTCTATTAATAACTCTTTTATCTTTTCTAGTTAACTTTTTTATTCCTCCTGTATAAACGTTTTTTATATTATATTTATATTCTTTATTTTTATTTTTATTTTTAATTTGTTGTATAGCACTATAAATAGTCCTAGAAGGCTTTTCTAAAGTAGAAATAATTATAGAAATAGGAGTATTTACTTTTAAAAGTAAATTAATTTTATATTCGAGTTTTAAGAATTTTGGCTCTATTTTCAGGAAATAGGAGTTTTAGTTTATAAAGGTTAAAAGATATTATAATATACTATAATATTAATAATCTATTACGTGATTTTTAATTATATAAGGCTTGGTACTATTTTTATAATTAATATAATTTTATTATTAGATTACTAATATACTTCGAAAAACTAGTCACGTAACCTATACTAGGCCTAAAAGAGTATAGTTAAAATTTTAGTTAAATATATTTACTAACTAAAAAGTTATAGGAATCTAAAAAAGGCGTTAAAAAATGTGTTATGTTTAGGTAATACTAATTTATTACAGGTAATATATATAACGTAACTAAAAATTCTAGTATAAATGTCTATTATTTTCTCTTTAAAACGGTATAATTTACGTATTTTTAGGCTTAGTAATTAATTATATATTAATTTTTAAAAATAGTAACTTTTTAGATTACACTTGTCCTAATGTCCCCCCCCTGTACTTTTTAGAATTTTTCTAAATTTCTAAATTTTCATTGTTTCTCTTAAAAGCTGTACTAATTTTTATTTTATAAATAAAAGTAAGGTTTTTTAATTTCATTTTTAACGTAATAGTTAATAGCCTAAATATAATTAAAAATAATTAGTATTTTAAATATTTTAAATATACTAAGATTAGTAAGGAGCTACTAGGACCTAGTCTTTTAGTTTTTAGCTTTTTACTTAGTACTATTTTCTAGCCTATAATTATATTCTATAAAAAGTAAGTAATAAAAAAGAAAATTAAGTATTATAAAGTACACTAATAATCGGCAGTTTAGTAAAACTAAAACGCTATTTAGCCTTTACTAAAATCTTCTATAATTTAGTTAAAAATTCTTATACTATAATATTTAAAAGCTTCCTTACCGTTTTTATACAATAATATACTATTACTATAAATTAAAAAAAATATTTTACGATTTTAATAAATAAAAATCTATTTAACTATTTTAGTTAATATATACCGTAGATTTTTTTATAATATAAAAAATTTTCCCTTTTCTATTATAAGCTTAAAAAAATTTTTCTTTATCTTTAATACATAAATTATACACTCTTTTAGTTTAAAAGCCTTTATAGTTTTTATAAGGTTTAGAAGATAATATCCTTAATTTACTACTTAATAATTTTTTTAATTTTTTTAGTTTAATACCTATACTACGCTTTATAATAACTCTTTATTAGTTAGCTTTTAAATACTTAAATACTGTATAGAAAGCGTAATACTAATAAAAAACTTAATAGACTTTTAAGTCTATTAATTCTATTTAGTCTATTTTTTTTATTTAGGCTTTTTAAGTGTAGGGCACTATTTACACCTTTTTTAATTTAGCTTTTTTAAACTCTACTAAGTTAAGTTTAAACAATAGACCGCGCCCTATAATAAATAAGAGTAAATCTAAAAATACTAAAAAAAATATAAATAGTAAACTATTTATTTTATAGACTTTATAAGGCCGTAAATATAAAATTAATATTAGTAAAAAATATTTTAAACTTTTTAATTTATAGTTTTCTAGAGCTCTGTCTATCCTCTTATATTAAAATTAAAAGAGTTAAGAAACTATTAAATAGCAATTATATACTTTAATATTACTAATAGATTATAAAATTAAAGTATTTAGTATTTTATTTTTATTATTTAGGTAGCGCTCTATCTAATAAGAATAATAGTAGCTATTATAATACTAAGAAACTAAGCTTCTATTACTAAATATATAAAGTAGGTATACCTATAAACTAATATATATACTAATATTTTAATTTAAATAATTTAGAAATATTATATACTTACTATTATAGTCCTATCTATATATAAAATATTACTAAGTACTTTTTATTTTACTATAAGCTACTATATACTAAAAAGCCGAAAAAGCTTACTTATAAAAAGATATAATTTGTTAATTTACTTTTTTTAATTTTTATTAATATATATTTTATAGACTATAGAGCTTAATAAATTATAAACTACTATTAAGTAGATAATTAAGCTAAATAAGGACTTAAGTAGTAATTTTACTAATAATATTTTTAATCAGATTACTTTACGCTACGCTTAAACTATTTAATAGTTTAGTAAGCTAGTTAAGTTATTAATCTATTAAGCTTCTCTATTAGGGTTATTATATAATTTTTATTATTGTATTATTATTCTTTTTCTACTCTTTTATTATAGAGTTTTTTTAAGTAGTACGGTTTTAAATTATTTATTATAAATAGTAGCTAATAAACAATTTAATATTAATTTTACAGCGCTTTACGCTGTATTATTATATAATTTTTTAAAATTTTAGTATAGTAATTTTTTCTTTTATATGTTTAAAATTTAGTTACTCTTTAAATTTTTAAAATTACTAAGCTATAAGAGCTTTTATTAACCTATTAGCTAGTATATTACTTATCTAGAATTATTTAATTTTAAAACTTTTTTTTAAATACTTTTAGCGTAGTTACATATTTTATATATTTATATAGCGTAAATATGTAGTTATACGCTTATTTTTACTTATAACTAGCTTAATTAGTTATTAATTATTATAGAATATACGCTACGTAGTTCTAAAATTTAAAATAAGTTTTTTAAAGAAGTACTTTAGAGCTATTATTTCTTTATTTATATATTTAAGCGCGAGGAGCTCTACTTTAGTAGTTAATATTATAATAGTAGCCTACTTTACGGTTTTTTAAATAATTATACCTCTAAATAATATAATAATATAACTAAATAAAGAATATCTATTTTTTACATTATTTATAAATAAAGTAATTAAATAGATTATAAGTTTTAAACTCTTATATACGCTATATTAAATCGCCTAAAAGTAAAATCTAAAAGAAATATAATTATATGTTTTATTATAGTAAAGTACTCTTTACTTAAATTAAATAAAAAATAAAAAAGCTTTAAAATAGCAACTAGTATATCTAGTTATATTATAATAATAGTATATAATATAAAGCCGACGCGCTCCTAATATATTTAATTTTAGTTTTTATTACTTCTCCTTTATTCTTAACTAGTTTTTTTTAATAATAAAAACGTTAGTAGAAAAAGCGCTAAATTAACTACTTTAAATTTCTTTATAATCTTTTTAATATATAAATTATAGTTTAGTGTAATTATTTAATTTTCTTAATTTCTAATTATTTATATTTTAAAATACTATTTTACAGCTCTATATATTTCTATTTTATATATTTTTAAAACCTTATCGCGTGGTTTAAAAGCCTTTTACTAATAAATTTTATAGTATAAAAGTAGAATATTATTTATATAAAAAAATATAAAAATCTTATAATCCCCATTAAAGAATAAGTAAAATTTTTCTTTTAAATAAATAAGGCTAAGCTTAGCTAGAGTACTAGAATATTTCTTATATTATAGTATAAATAAGTCCCTTAGGCTATATAAGACTTAATTAAACTTTATATAGTTATCTTTTTATTTATAGCTATTAGGTAGTTCATATTATATTAGATTTAAGGGGTTAATTAGTATATTAAGAAACGCATTAATTATATTAAGCTATTAAATGTTTAGATTAAACTTTACTATAATTATTATAGTAATATAAAAGAAGCGTGCTGCAAGTATTATAATATATATTAATAAAAGTATATTTTTTAATTAAAGATTATCTTTAATAACTAAGTAAGCTTTACACTTTATAAAGTAACTATTTTAATTAAACTTATAAGTAAATACTTATTTAAGTAAAAATAATTATTTAGTACTATTAGAGTACGTAACTATCTACTAAATTTACTTTTTAAAAACTATAATCTATTTTTTTTATAGCCTAGTAAAAGAGTGGGCTAAGTAAATATAAAAAAATTACTTTTTATATTATTAACTCTTTTAGAAGCTTATCGTAGTAAATATAAGTTTTATTTTAAAATATTATTTTTTTTAAGGCCCTATCCTATATAATAGTTTAAACTATTATATTAATAATTATCAGCTCTTTATACTCTTCCTATATAAGATTTATACTAAAAATAAATATATTTATAATATTATACTAGAGAGAGCTATCTATACTATTAAGTAAAGTACTTATAAGCTTTATATTACGTAATAGCTTACTCTCTAAATTAGGGCTTAATAATATATAAATACTAAGTAGGTTTTTATTTCTACCCGCTAGTTTATTAAAATCTTTAAAATTTAATCTATATTACTTTTAGCTTTATTAAATTGCTAAATTATAGTCTCTTATAGGTTTCTATATTTTATAAGTAAAAGTACTAACTATTTTAATTAATAAAAAGAGCTCTATATTACTAATTTAATTAATAGTATTAGATAAGGTTTTATTTACTATTTCAAAGTTTTACAGGCTTCTTACTTTAGGATATTTTACTTTTTTACTAAAATATACTTTACGAAATATACTAAAATATTTATCTTTTTTAAAGTTTATACTTTTAAGTTTTTTAGGCTCTAGAGTAGGCTAAAGAGAGATTAAACTAATATTTATGTTATATAATATATAAATTTGCTGTTATTAGCTAACTATACTAATAATTTATATATATACTATTTATATAAAACTTTATTTACCTAACTAGCTAAAAGGATAAAATAAAACCTACGCTAAAATACTTCTATACTACTACTTAGGTTCCGCGATATTTTTACTAATTTTTAGTTTATTAGAATTATAGATTTATGTATTAAGAATTTCATTAAATGCCTCGTCTATATTTATAAATTTTATAGTCTTTTTTTATAAAATAGGCTAATCTTCTTTTTCTTTATAACAAAGAATTTTATTAAATATAATATTACGCGTTATAATAATCTAGTTAAATAATAGTATTAATATTTTATAGATATTAGAAGCAATATAACTAACTAAATATCTAATATAGATACGTAGATTTATTTTAAATCTATACTTATTAGGCCTAACTACGCTATTTTTCTTTAGTAGATATATATAATAACTATAGGTATATATATTATTTTAATATAAGTATAAATCTACTATTTAATATTTTATAAGTTTAAATTTATAACAATAGAAATACTGTCTAAACTAGTTATAAAAAATTATATTTAAAAATTATATAGTCTTAGAAGCTACTAGACTAATATTATAAAATACTATAATTATTTTTATAATTTCTAACTAAATCTTCTTTAGTAAGTGTATACTAAGTCTTATAATAATAGTTTTATTAATAATTTTTTAGTTAACGCGTTTAGCGTCGCCGTTTAGCTTATATATATAAAAAGGTAGTATTTTAATACTTATATTAAGCTTTTTTATTTATTTTTTAAAGCGCGATTTTCCGTGCTATAGTTAAGTAGTAATATTATTATTTTAAAAAATTTTTATAATTTTAAGTTTATACTAAGTATATACTTATATAGTAAAATTTAAAAATACTTTTATAAGTTTTAAAAGTAACTTTACTTATAGGCTTTATATATAAATCTTTCTATTATAGTTATTTTTAATTAGTAATATTTACTACTCGCTAAGCCTCCCTTTAGGTATATTAAAAAGATCCTAAAACATACGCTAATATAGTTATAGTAACTTTTTTTTTTATTTTTAAAAAATTACTTAAGCCGCGTATATAAGGGAATATTACTTATAATATATATATTTAGTATTTAAAATATAAATATTTTACGCTCTTTAGACTAGAGTATATAAAATTGTTTAATTTATATATTCTACTTTTTAGTACTATATATCCTTAGTATTAATATATAGATATATTAACTATAAATAAAGTTTTTAATATACTAGTATTACACTCTAAACTAAAGAATAGAAGGATAGATACTTATATTTAATAAATATAAAGTTATACTTATAAATAAGTGTTAAAAGTATAAAACTCTATTTTAAAAATTTTATATATAGTATATTATCTAAGCCTAAGTACTAAAGCCTTTTATTATATAAATAAGCTTTTAATACTATATTTAGATAAAAGTCTTCTATAATAGTTATATTTTTTAATATAAAGTTTTTTATATAATTTTTATTAGGCCTATTAAAAGTATTTTTAATTACTTAGTTTCCTATACTAGAGATTAAAAAAGCTTATATTTTAGTCTTAATAGAATAGATACTATTAGTTTTTTTAAAATATTTTAAAATAAGTAGTAATTTATTATTTATTAAATATAAAGTAGTACTATTATAAAAAATAATACTTTTAGAGAGTGTATAAATATTAGAATTTTATATAAAATATATACTAATATTATATTCTAATTTAGTACTTATAATAAGCGAAGGATTAATAACTATATATATAAAAAAGCTAAAGAATTTTAGTTTATTAGATTCTTTACCCTATATAGTATTCTCTTTAAGCTATTCTTTTTATTTAAGTATATTATAAAAAGTTATAAATTTATTTAGTTTAAGGCGCTTAAAGAGCTTTTTTTTATTTTTTTAAAAAGCGGCGCGGTTTAACTAGTATAAATACTTATTAATACTAACTATAAGTAATAGTACTTAGTAGGTTTCTAATAGTACGCTTTAGATTTATAAAGGTACTAGTATAACTTATCTCTATTCTTTAATTATAAGCTATTTAATTAGAGAGACGGGCTCTATTTACTAAGTATTATAAAAATTCTAAAGCTTTTAGTTAATAATTTAGTAACTCTATTTTATAATATTACTTTAAAGATGCTTTCTACTTCTATTAAAAAAAAACTTTTTACTTTTAAGTATTAATTTTTAGACTTAAATTATATATATCTACTTTACTTAATTAAGTACTAATTTCTTACAAACGGCAGTAAAAAAGTTAGTAATAGTTAATTTATTTTAACTATTACTAAGCTTATATACTTCTATCTTTATATAAAGAACTTTTTATTTATAATACTATAACTTAGGAGCTATTTTTCTATACTTTACTTTCTTTAAATAAGTATAGTATTATTATTTTATAATATTTTTAGCTACTACGTTAGTAATTAAAAGCTTTTATTTAAAAAAAAAATAATTAAGTAAGTTAAAATATTCTCTTTAATAGTATAGTGCGTTTAAATACCGCTTATAAATATTAGAGCTAATATTATACTAATTTAGTTTTAAATACTTATTACTTAGTTTACTTTAGTAGTATATTTAAATAAGTAGGCTTAGTATATAGCTATTTTAGTAGTATAGTTACAGTAAATTTTTATAATTTTAGTTTTAAATACTTTTAGAATATATAAAAGTTTTAGTATTAAAAGTAAATTATTAAAATTATTCTGTTTCAACACTAAGTATAAAGGCATGCACATACTCCTCCTTTGTTAAAACCCCTTTTAGTTACCCTAAGCCACCACAGCCACACCATCTGTTCGATTAATATATAAATATATATATATATATTAAAATTATTAATACTTTTAAGGTTAAAATTAATAAGATTTTAAATACTATAAAGTATATACTATACTTTAAATTATATATACTAAGTTAGCTAGCTCACCGGATCGGTAAGACAGATATTATTAGTTAAAAGAGATAAAATAGCTTTAGTTATTATAATACTTAAAAAATTATTAGTTATAAGGCTTACTAAGTATTTAATAGCTAAAAATATAAGATGTATTATTAGTATATAGATAAAATAATATTTACTAAATTAATAAAACTAAGAGCTATTAAATTAAAAGTTAAAGAATTAATTAGAGCTTTAGGAAATAAATTTTCTAATAATTAGATACGTAGGGAAAATCTTCTTTTATTTTTAAAATACTAGACTTATAACTATAAAGAAAAAATAAGCTAGAAATTACTAGATTTTAAGATAAAAAAATTAGAACTACTTTTATAAAAAAATAAAGTGCTAAAGAGCTGTATTATATATACGTAAAGAAGAAATAAATTCTCTATTCTAAAGAGTTTTATAAACTAATAATATAAACTCTAAGGTATCTTTCTACGATATCTTTTAAAAAATAATTATAAAGTTTATAAATATTTTATATACTGTTAAGGTTATAGATATAAGTAAAGTATTTAATAAAATGTTTAATACGTAACTCTATAATTTTAATATATTAAAAATTAGTAGAAATATTATATAACCTAAATAGTAGCTTAGGGGTACTTTAGTATAGATCTTATTTTATTTTTTTAGCTAGTTAGGTAAGTAAAGCTTTATATAAATAGTATATACGTAAGCTATTAATATAACTAGCTAATAGTTATAAATCTACATATTATATAATGAAAATATTAGTTTAATCTCTCTTTAGTCTACTCTAGATCCTAAAAAAATTAGGGATATAAACTTAAAAAAAATATTTTAGTATTTTTTATAAAATATACTTTAGTAAAGGAGTAGAATAGTTTAGAGTAAAGAGCCTATAAAATTTTTAAATAGTAAATAAAAGCTTATCTAATACTATTGCTTATATTAGTAATTTAAAACTCCTTTTATTAAATAAAATAATTAGTATTTTTACTTATAAGATATAGGAACCTATAAGGGACTATAATCTAATTAATTAATAAAGCTAAAGATAATATAGGTTAAATTCTAAAGATTTTAATAAACTAGGGGGCGGGGATAAAAATTTACTTAGTATTTATATATTATTAAGTCTTAACCTAGAGAGTAACCTATTATATAATATAATACTTATAAGCATTTTACTTAATATATATATATTTATATACTAATGAAATAAATAGTGTGGCTGTGGTAGCTCGGGGCGACTAAAAGGAGTTTTTTAAAAGGAGGAGTATATGTATATCTTAATACTCAATATATTAAAAAAGAGAGTTAATGGTATAAATAGTCTCTACTAGTATAACTTTATAAATATATTTATTTCTAGTATAAATTTTATATAGGAAGAGCGTAGAGAGCTTATAATTATTAATATAATAGTTTAAACTACTATATAGAATAGGGCCCTAAAGAAAATAATATTTTAAAATAAAACTTATATATACTATTACGAGCTTCTAATAAAACTAAGAATATAAATAATAATTATTTTATATTTATTTAGTCTACTCTTTTACTACGCTATTTATAAAAAATATAATATACTTTTTAAAAAAATAAATTTAGTAGGTAGTTATATACTCTAAAAGTGCTAAACGTCTACTTTTACTTAAATAAATATTTACTTATAAGTTTAATTAAAATAGTTAATTTATAAAGTATAAAACTTACTTTATTATTAAAAGTAATCTTTGGTTAAAAAATACGCTTTTATTAATATATATTATAATACTTACGGCTCGCTTCTATTATATAACTATAATAATTATAGTAGAATTTAATTTAGAGATTATATAGCTTAATATAATTAGTATACCTGAATTTTTCGACACATTAAGTATGAAGGGATACACATACTCCTCCTTTTTTAAAACCCCTTTTAGTCGCCCCGAGCCACCACAGCTACACTATTTGTTCGATTAATATACAAATATATAATTAGTATATTTTTTAATATACTAATTAATCTCTTAAACATTATATAGTATAAACTATCTAATAGTTATAAATAAAAAAGTAGTTATATAATACTTAATTAAGTCTTATATAGCCTATATAACTTATTTATACTATAGTATAAAAACCTTTTTTATACTTTAGCTAAGCTTAGCCTTATTTACTTAAAAGAAAAATTTTACTTATTTTTTAACGCCGATTATAGGATTTTTATACTATTTTATATAAATAATATTCTACTTTTATATTATAAAATTTATTAGTAAAAAGATTATAAACTACGTAATAAGCTTTTAGGAATATATAAAATAGAGGAGCATAGAGCTATAAAATAGTATTTTAAAATATAAGTAATTAGAAATTAAGAAAATTAAATAATTATACTAATTTATAATTTATATATTAAAAAGAGTATAAAGAAATTTAAGGTAATTAATTTAGTCCTTTTTATACTAACACCTTTACTATTAAAATAGCTCATAAAAAGTAAGGAAAAAGTAATAAAAACTAAAATTAAAATATATTAAAAGTGTATTAAATCCGTATTTTATACGACTATTATAATATAATTAAATATAGTATTTATTATTTTAAAACTCTTTTATTTTTTCACTAATTAAAGTAAAGAGTACTTTACTATAATAAAATATATAATTACGTTTTTTTATAAATCGCGCTTTTAAGTAATCTAATATAGTATATATAAGGGCCTAAAACTTATAACTTATTTAGACGCTTTATTTATAAATAATATTTATATAGCTATATTATTGTATTATTTAGAGGTGTAATTATTTAAAAAGCCGTAAAATAGGCTACTATTATAATATTAACTATTAAAGTAGAGTTACTTATACTTAAGTATATAAATAAAGAAATAATAGCTCTAAAGCACTTATTTAAAAAATTTACTCTAGATTTTAAAGCTATGTAGCGTATATTCTATAATAATTAGTAAATAATTAGGCTAGTTATAGGTAAAAATAAGTATATAACTACTTATTTACGCTATATAAATATAGAAAATAGATAATTATACGAAAAGTTTTTAAAAAGAAGTTTTAAAATTAAATACTTTTAGATAAATAATATACTAGCTAATAGGTTAATAAAAGCCTTTATCGGTAAGTAATTTTTCAAATTTTAAATATAACTAAATTTTAAAAATATAAAAAAAAAATTTACTAAACTAAAATATTAAAAAGTTATATAATAATAAAGTAAAAAGTATATTAAATTAAATATTAAATAGCTTTTAAGCTATTATTTATAATAATAATTTAAAACTGCACTACTTATAAAAATTCTATAATAAAAGAGTAAAAAAAGTAATAAAATAATATAAATTATATTATAACTCTAATAGAAGAGCTTAATAGATTAATAATTTAACTAGCTTACTAAACTTATAAGTAACTTAAGTAGTACGTAAAGTAATCTTATTAAAAATATTATTTATAAAATTACTGTTTAAATTCTTATTTAATTTAATTATTTACTTAATAGTAGTCTATAATTTATTAAATTCTATATTTTATAAAATATATATTAGTAAAAATTAAAAAAAGTAAATTAAAACAATATATTAATTTTATAAGTAAGCTTTTTTACCTTTTTACTAGAGAGCGGCTTATAAAAGAATAGAAAGCGCTTAATAATTTTTTATATATAGATAGGACTATAATAGTAAATATATATTTTTTTTTGTTTTTTATATTAAAATACTAGTATAGATATTAGTATATAGCTATATCCGCTCTTATATATTTAGTAATAAAAGTTTAGCTTATTAGTATTATAATAGCTACTATTACTTTTACTAAATAAAATACTACCTAAATAATAAAAGTAAAATATAGGGCGCTTTAATTTTATAATTTATTAGTAATATTAAGCTATATAAAAACTATTTAATAGTTTTATAACTTTTCTAATTCTAATATAAAAGAATAAATAAAGTTTAAAAAAAACTATAGACTAAAAAGCTTAAAATATTTTTTATTAATATTATTTTTATTTTTACAGTATAGTAGGGTCTAAAAAATAAATAGTCTACTATTTTTATTTTTTTATTTTTTTTAGATTTGCTTTTAGTTACTATAGGGCGTAGCCTTTCCTTTATACCTAATATAGTAAAGCTTAAAAAAGCTAAATTAAAAAAAATATTAACAGCGCCCTATACTTAGAATACCTAAATAGTAGGGATAAACTAAATAAAATTAATAATTTTAAAAGTCTAGTTATTTTATTATTAGTATTAAGCATTTTATATAAATATTATATACTTTTAGGCTAGCTCTTAAATAACTATTTAAGGGTACAATATAGGCGTAAGACTAAAAAAATTATTAAAATTACTAAATAGTAGTTTAGAGGGATTATCTTTTACAACTTAAAAAAACTATATATTTTTTTTATAAAGGTATATACATACTTCTTTATTTTTTAACCCCTTTTAGTTGTACCGAGTTACTACCGCCACACTTTTTATTTAATTAATATATAAATATATATAAATTTTTTTAAAATATAATAGGGACTAAAAGAGCTAGCGATCCTTTTTAAGGTAAAAATAATATATATTTTTTTTTAACTTACGATAATAGCGTATCTTTTTATAAAAAAAAATAGAAAAGCTTTTAAATATTATAATATAAGAATTTCTAGCTAAATTACGGGAATTATTAGCTAAAGCTAAATAATATTTTAGTTTTACTAAACTACTTATTATTAGCGCGCTTTATAACTATAATTTTCTTTTTACTTACTTTTTATAAAGCGTAAGTACAGGCTTAAAAATAGACTAAAGTATAAAATTAAGAGTTAAAAAATCCAGTTCTATTAACTCCTTACTAAATTTAATACATTTAATATATTTTAGATACTAATTACGCTTAATTTAATTTAGCCTATTAAATTTATATTTATAGTAAGAATTCTTTATTATATATATAAACTATTAAGTAAAGATTAGTAAAGTTTTTTTTAAAAAAATTAAAATTTAGAAATCCGAATAGACTCTAAAAGGTAAAAATTAAAAAAAGTATTATAGCTTACTACAGCTATAGTAGTAGTAATATAAATAGTTAACTTATAATATTTATAATAGTTAGAGAGCTTAAGAAGCTACTAAAAGAAATAAAATTAAATAGAAGAGCTTAGATACAGTATAAATAATATAAAAAAATATAAAAATAATAATAATAATAAGTATAAAAAGAGTAAGAATTTTTTTAAAAAATCTAGTAAAAAAATTATATAAATACTATTTATAATATTAACCCTAGTGCGCCTATTATAATTAGTTGTTTACTTTAAAGCTCTATTACCTAGTAACGCTACCTGCTAAAAGTCTATATAAAGAAGTTTTTTTTAAATTAATTCTACAGTTACTATAAGTTTAAAAAAATTAATTTTAAACTACTTAAATAGTTAAACTATTTTAATTAGTTTAACTAGGGGGTGTATCGTAGAAAGATACTTTAGAGTTTATATTACTAGCTTATAAAACTCTTTATAATAGAGAATTTATGTTTCTTTTACGTATATATATTATAGTTTTTTAGTACTTTCTTTTATAAAAGTAGTCTTAATTCTTTAATTATAGAAACTAGTAATTTTTAACTTATTTTTCCTCTACTATTATAATATAAAAAAGGTTTACAGAGGGGGTATAAAAATTTAACTAATAGAGATAAAAGAGTTATTAATTAAAAAGTAATAAGTACGTCTAGATAATAATCTAGAAGTATAAATATAGTAAGGGAATTCTGTTAAGTACTAAACTATATACGTAATAATTAAAAACTAAAATAAAAGTTAACTAAGAATAATATCTATTTAAATAGCTACTTAATTAAATAATAAGTATATTAGTAGACTAGCAGTTAGTATTAAACTAGTAACCTATATTAGTAGGTACTAGGGTACTTAGCATAACGTAATATAGTTACCTTAAGAGCTATATATATAGTATAAATAGTAAAAAGACCTATATAATTACTACGTAAACTTTCTCTATTATTAAAGTTGCCTAATTGCTATATCTAATAAGTTTAAGTAGTATCTACGCTTTACTATTAAGACTAATAAGGTGTTAAAAAATAAAATATAGATAAATCCTTTATATAACCTCTATATAGCTATAGATAAATACCTATACCTCTACGCTTTATAGATTGCCGAATTAAAGATTAAGGACGTTAAAGGATTGTATAAAGGCGACTTCGTCTGGCCTAGGTGGTATAAAGAGTTATTAATAGAGACTTGACTAGAAGTTTTAAAAAGAAAAATAAAAGAATACTATAAAAATATATTCTAAATCTTATAATTAGATAATTAAATCGAGTTTTAAAAGAGGAGGAGTATATAATTAATATAAATATATAAAAACTAATAAAGACTATAGAAAATGTAAACCAATAATTAAAATAAGATAAAGATAATATTATAAATATTATAAAATTTAAATTTAATAAAATAAAATATTCTAACAAGGTAACAATATAAAGGGGATAAGAAAATAAATAATATTATAGTAAAAGAATTTAAAATAAAGTTAGAAAAATACTAGCTGTTAGCTAATTACAAAGGAAGTTATTTTAATTTTTTAAAATATTAAAATATATAACCTTTTATATATGTTTAAATTATAGTTTTAGTTTTTTAATATTAATTATATTAATTATTTTATAGGCTAAGACGTTACACTATATATTTAGGATTTAATTTAAATAGGTAGAAGAAGTAATTTAGTATTTATTAAAATATTTAATAATAATTCTTTTTTTATGAGTAAGAACTATATAAATAAAGTTCTTAATCCTATAGTTAAACTAAATATAAAAAGGTGTAAGTTTTAAAAAGTTTTTTTACTTTTATTTTTATTAATATTATTATATATATATATATATATATATAAAGGCATACACATACTCCTCCTTTTTTAAAATCCCTTTTGGTCGCCCCGAGCCACCACAGCCACACTATTTGTTCGATTAATATACAAATATATATATATTATTATATTATATTATAATAATAATATTTATATTAATATTAATTTAGTTTAGCATTTTTAATAAGATAACGCCCCTATTTATAACATAATAAACGTTTTAAACTAGTCTAAAAATAATAAAATTTTACTTTTTCCTTAGCTAGCCTATACTCCAGATTTAAATCCTATTAAAAATATATAGGATTTAGTAAAATCTAGACTAAATAAAAGATATAATAGCAATTTAGGGGTAGTATTAAAATTAAATAGTATAGAGGCCTTTAAAAAAGCTACTATTAAGAAGTAGAATGATATACTATAGGAAGTTTTTAATAACTATATTTTATTTCTCCCTAACTATTATAAGGTAGTTATAGAAGCTAAAAGCTATAATACTAAGTGCTAGCAATATTTTATTACTAGTTTATTATTAAAAATTTAAACAAAAACTTTTATATATAATTATATAAATAATATATAAATAAATAAAAGTATTTTATATACTTATATATTATAACTACTATTATACTATATATAAAAATAAGCAAATTTTATAACTTAAATAAAAAGTTATAATAGTCTAAAGTAGGACTCTAAAAATTATGTATATTTACTAATTTTTTTTCCTCCTAACTCTATTAGTAAGCGGCCTCTAATAAGCGGAATAGAATACGCTAGTTTTTTTTTTAAAGAATAATATTATTTATATATTTTTAGGCCTTATAAATAAAAAGTTACATTATTATAAAAAAGATAATTTTTAGATTAACTCTTTTCTAATATCGCCCCTCTGTAATAATAAATACTATTTTAAGTTACATAAATTAATTAAATTATTAATAAAGGAAGAAGTTAAAATTGTACACATTAAGTTAGTAGTAGTAGTAGTAGTAGTAATAGTAATATTAATAGGTATATATAAGAATTTAGCAGCCTATGTTTAATAGGCCCTAGGCTATAGCACCTCTATTTTTATCTACCTCTATATTAAGTAAGGACGTCGCGTATACTAAGTTAATATAACTCCTATAGATAAACGTAAAGAAATAAGAATTAAATAGTACTAGTAGTAAAAAAAGTAAAAAAATATAATATATAGGTTATAATAGAGTTAATAAATAAAGTATATATTTTATAAATATAGTAGGTACCTTTTTCGATATATTAAGTATAAAGGCATATATATACTCCTCCTTTTTTAAAACTCCTTTTAGTCGCTCCGAGCCACTACAGCTACACTTTTTATTCGATTAATATATAAATATATATAGTAGGTACTTCTTAGCGTTAAAAATAGAGTAGAGATAAAAATAAAAATATAAGTATAAATATTTTAAGTGTAAAGCCCGTAGGGTAATAAATAAAAATTGGTAAAACCTTTATGAAAATATTAAATAATTAATATTTAAAAGTTTTAGAAGGGCCTATATATAATTTATTTAGCGCGTAGGCTGAATTAATAATTTAATAAATAGGTGTACTTAGTATTATAATTATCTTTATAGGTAAAAAAAAATTTATAATTATATATAAAAATATTAATTACTATTAAACTGTATACTACCTATATATAGACAAAGTAAAAAGTTATATAAATAAATATAATCTCTATTTTATTTTATAAAAAGGTAATTAAATAAGTAACTAATAAATTATTATAGTAGTAATTAGTCCAAACTATTTAAATAAAAATTTAGTATTACTTTTATATATATTTTTAATACTTTATAATTATTTAATTAGGTAATAAATTTAAAAAATATTATAAAATAATTAATAGTATATAAACTATTTTATAATATACTTAAAGTATTATATATTTTTTTTAAAAAAAATATAATTTATAGACTAGTACTAGAAGTATACTCTACTTTAATTTTTTATATAGAGTATATAAAGTATATAAACATATAAAATTAAAATAGTAGAAATTTTATATATATATATATAAAATACTAAAAAAGTTATAAGTTATTATAATATAGGTAGGAAGATAAAAAAGATTTTATATTTTTATTACAACTTAAGTATTTTTATTTGAAATAAAAGCGTACTTATATAATAAGACATATATAGTTTATACTATAGAGTTTTAACTAAATAGTAATTTATCTCTCTACTCTTATAGATAATGTATACCTAATTTATTTTATATACTATACTACATTGCTACTCCACCCTAATTCCTAACAGTTTTTTTTTTCTTTTTTTTAAAAAAAAAAAACAATAAAAATAAAAAAAAACCCTCCCTTTCTAGGTATTTGATAAACACATTTAAATATAGATTCATAACGAATTAATAAAAGGTCTAAAATCTTAATCTTTATAGGTATTTTAATAGTATTACGCGATTGGACAGTACGCTATAAAAAAATAGACTTTTGCTACCGCTGAAGCTAAGGGGGCAGCAAACGCGAAGGGCATCGTGGGAGACTGTGGTAGGTTTCCAAGGTGGGGGTAGACATATTGAGTGAAGAACTGTCAATGAGATGCGCCTGAAGACGAAAGTAAAGCGGATCTAAGTTGAAAAAGGTGCCAGGCAGTGATACCTCAAAGCCGCTAGCGTTGTAACGTGCGCGACGATTTACCTAGGGAATGCCCGAGGCATACAACCTCCCATCGATCCCTGGTACACGCAGGCTATCTCGAAAAGGACATGACGCACGGATATGTCAATGTTGTTGTTTTACTCTGCATAAACTTACTCTTTGCCGCTCAAGTACCTATACACGACCGAGAAATCCCTGCCCTTGCAGTTCTCCGCCTTCTCGACCTCGTCGTACAGTGCCTTTGCTGCATCTCCCAGCGCCAGTTTAACATTCGCCTCCTTCGCTGCTTTTAGAGCTAATTTCAAGTCCTTGTTGGCTAGCGCGACCCCGAACCCACCCTCATAGCCTCTGCTAGCCGGTGAGCCTTCGATAACACCAGGAACAGGATTGTTGACTTCACTGGGCCAACACTTTCCGGTGCTGATGTTAATCATACCAGCCAATGCCTTGGGATCCAAACCCCACTGGATACCCATAATCATGGCTTCAGCAGTGGCGATATTGTTGAGCGCTAAAAGGTAGTTGTTGGCAAGTTTGCCTTTCAGGCCGGCACCTTGATCGCCAAGGTGGAGGACTCGTCGACCCATCAAGGTGAGGACAGCGGTGGCACGCCCGACAACATCAGGAGCAGCGCCGATCATGAACGTTAGAGTCCCTGCCTGAGCACCGACTACACCCCCAGACATTGGCGCGTCAATGAACTTGCCCTGTCCGGACGAATGGGCTGCATCGGCGACCTGGCCAGAAGTCATAGGGTCTATAGTTGATGTGTCGATGAACAGTCTTTGTTTGTTGGTGAAGCCATCTGTGAGAAGAGTGGGCGGTTCGAGCATCTGCTTGTAAACGCTGGCAACGTGTTGCGGTTCGGGTAGACATGTTATGATTGTTTCCTTTGCCGAATCAGTAAAGCCTGAAATATTTGACGTCTTGTGGGGATAGTGATATGTGCAGTGCATCAGAGGATTGGCTAGAATGGTATAATCAGGATAAGAGGCCACCCAAGTGGCCCCCAACTTAGATCATAAACATCAAAGGAAAATATGGGTTGCATCATAAGGCGCAAGGCTTGCGGAAGAGGGTTACATACTGCTTTCTCGGCGACCTCGCGCACATTCTCCGCCACGCGGACGCCTTGCGGATTCTCCTCAAGGAACCTTGTGGACGCAGCGGTGTTGACATCCTGAATGAACAGGGTATCTTTAGCAGGGATCTTCGCTCGCAGATTCTTAGCCATGGCGAAACCTAGACACGTCAGAGCATATTCAGATGACGGGTGTTATATTCCCAACGCACCCATACGCCCTAGGCCAATGAAGCCCCAGTTGGCTTGTAGGTTCTGCGAGCTTGAGAAACATCTCCGCGACGCCTGCCGAATTGCAATTGGAGCACTCCGCCTCAACGGTGAAGATATTGCCAATATCGTCCTCATTCTGTGGGTGTGGATGTGTGCGCACGTGGGGATAAGGCGTTGCGGTGTCAAGGTGATTCGTGGGGTAGTGTTGCTGCGCGGTGCAGCTCAACGAATGCCGCACTCAACCGAGGTCGTCGTGGAATAGAGCCGCCTCAAGACGCTGGCTGCGGGACACCGGCAGCGGAGCAACGCTGACCGGCTGTACCATAGTTGAGGTAAGCATGGTTTTAGATGGAGCCATTTGACGATAGGCTTTCCAGTCGCTGCTCTGCGACGGGTGGTTGGTCGAAGTGTGTGACGAGGTATTCTTTTCCGCTCGGTGGGTTCGGCCGCTCCGGGGCTCTTTGACGCGATCACGTGCCGGATGCGCCTCCAGGCCCCTTTCCCTTTCGAGCCGTCGTTCCGTCATCGCTTCCCATTTGCCCAGCTACTGCCCGGCGGTCTCACTCGTCTAGGATTTCCGTTCGGTATATCTTTTTTTTTTAAAAAAAAAAAAATAAAATTGAGCCTTTTATATTAAAGGTACTTAACTATTTAAGAAAAGTGCTTTATTTTCTAAATAAACTAAAACTAGGTTTTTAATTTTTAACTAAATTATTATATTACTAAATAGTTATACTATATTTCTAATTTATTACTTAATTAAGTCTAGTTTAATACGCTAGAATTATTTAGAAATAAATTTTTATTTTAAATATTTTATTTATATTTATATATATAACGTATTTTATATAAAAATTTTAGCTTTTTATAATTTTATATTAATTATTAAATAGTACTCTATACCTTTAAAGATTTTACTTTTTACTAATAAAATAGGCATATTTAATAAATACTTATAATAAAAAAAGAATTTAAACCCCTAATATAAGAAATAATTATAAAAATTTAAAATATTTTATAAATTAAAAATATTTTAAATATTTATTTACTATATTACTCTATTTTATTACGACTTTATAAAACTCGTAAAATGCGTTAAATAATTATTTTATTTTAATATATTTAATTTTTAACTAAATTAATTATTTTATTATATTCTTTTCTCTAATTAAATAAAACTAAATAGAAAACTATTATTATTTCTTTTTAAAAATATTTTTTTAAACTATTAAATAAATAATTATTATTATAATATAAGCTTATTAATTTTACTTTAATTATATAATTATATTACTTAACTATATATAAATTATATATATATCTAGATTTCAATATTTTATTTTATAATATTATTATTAGCTATTATATTATACGCTACTCCTTAAATATTATATACTATTTTACTACCTTTATAATATTATTTTTTTTAATTTAGTAAATGAAGAATTCTATTAATATATAAAAGTTATATAAATATAAAAAAGTTTATAGTTTTATAAATTATATATTTTATAGTATATTTAACGTATAGTATATATTTATTTAAAAATATATTATTGGGTACATATATATATAACGTCTTTACTACTTAAAAAAAAAAATTATCCTGGATCGAGGTCTAGGCGTACTTTTACTTTTCGATTAAAAAAAATTATATAAAATTAATTTACTCTATAATAATATACTAAAAGAAGTCTTTAATATTATAAATTATAATAAAAAAAAAGGTAATAGTATTAATATTACCGTTAATATAGGCATATATATAAAAATTAAAAAATAGTTTTTAAATAAATATAAAACTAATATATATATTATTACTTAGTATAGTAAATCTTAAAAAGAAAAATTAATATTTTTATTTTTAGTATTTTTAATTATATAGTATTATTTAATAGTATATTATATAAAATTACGTAGTTTTACTACCGTTATAACTTAAAATAAGTAAAATATTTTTTAGTTTAAAAATATATTTAATGCAATTTACTATAATAATTTTAATTGTATATAATATTAATAAATAAAGTAAAATATAATTTAAAATAGTAATTTAAATAAAATTAGCCTTACATACTTATATATAATAGTAAAAATATAAAAACTAGAAAAACTAAAAAAACTAGAAAAACTAGAAAAACTAGAAAAACTAGAAAAACTAGAAAAACTAGAAAAACTAGAAAAACTAGAAAAACTAGAAAAACTAAAAAAACTAGAAAAACTAAAAAAACTAGAAAAACTAGAAAAACTAGAAAAACTAGAAAAAATAGAAAAACTAGAAAAACTAGAAAAAATAGAAAAAATAGAAAAATTAGAAAAAATAGAAAAAATAGAAAAAATAGAAAAAATAGAAAAAATAAAAAAAATAGAAAAAATAAAAAAAATAAAAAAAATAAAAAAAATAAAAAAAATATAAAAAAATACTATAATATAAAAAAAAAATTATAATAAAAAAATACTATAATAAAAAAAATACTATAATAAAAAAAATACTATAATAAAAAAAATACTATAATGAAAAAAATACTATAATAAAAAAAATACTATAAAAAATACTATAAAAAAATACTATAATAAAAAAAATACTATAAAAAATACTATAAAAAAATAATATAAAAAAATAATATAAAAAAAATAATATATATATTATAATAAAAACATTTTATATATATAAAAAAAAAATTTTTATATATATAAAATACTATAAAATATATAAAATATATATAAAATATATATTATATATATATAACATAGTATTATATATATAATATATTATTATAACTTTAATATAATATTACAACTTAGGTATTTCTACTTAAAATAAAAGCGTACTTATATAATATATAATATATAGTTTATACTATAGGGTTTTAGCTAAATAGTAATTTATCTCTTTACTTTTATAAATAATATATACTTTATTTATTATATATATTACACTCTATTACTATTCTACGCAGGTACTGCTTAAACTCGTTAGATATAGTAATTAGGCGACTTTAATAATAGAGAAAGTTTGCGTAGTAATTATATAGGTTTTTCTACTATTTATATTATATATATAGCCTTTAAGATAATTATATTATGTTACGCTAAGTACTCTAGTACCCGCTAATATAGACTACTAGTTTAATACTAGCTGCTAGCCTACTAATATATTTATTATTTAATTAAGTAGCTGTTTAAATAGATATTATTTTTAGTTAATTTTTACTTTAGCTTTTAATTATTACGTATACAATTTAGTACTTAACAAAGTTCCCTTACTATATTTATACCCCTAGATCGTTGTCTAGGCGTACTTATTACTTTTTAATTACTATTCTACTCTAATTATTTATATTTAAATTACTCTTTTCTTTTAAGTAGTAATTTAGTATAATATAGCTTTAAAAGAGTTTTATTGCCTAGTTATATATAATACGTTTTATAAAATACTATAATTATTAAAGAATTTAATAAGAATTTAAAGTTATTTTTTACTATTTTTAGTGCTTAAATTTTTTAAAACTTTATATAAGTTACTAAGACGCCTTCATTAGGTCTATTAGAGTATAAAATAGTATAAGTAGCTACTAATTATTAAAGATTAATATCTTTATTTTAATTAAAACCTATTATATTAATTAATTTTAAAAAAGTACGCGCTTAGTTCTAACGAGTTAAAAATAAAATAATAATAAAGTAATTACTTAATATATATTATATTTTAATATAGGCAACTAATCTATAATTATAAAAAACTTAACTATTTTATAAAATTATACTATTTTCGTTTTTATTTTAACTATATATTTACTAACGCTAAATGTTCCTTATATTTATAAAAAAAAAAGTGTAAACGTAATTTTTCTTTTAAAAAAAATTATTATGGATACTATTTTGTACTAATTATTAACGTATTTTTTAGGTTTTAATAGAGACCTAGAGGTTTTAGAGTTATAATTAAAATAATTAATATAAAATATTTTATTTTATTTAGTTATATACTAAACTATTAAACTATATTCTCCTATATTAGCGATCTATTATTCTCCCTTTAAAAATCCCTCTTTATTTACTTCTAAATATCCTTTGTAGTATTAAGCTATAGCGCTCCTTTATATACTAATAACTATTATTTTACGTTATTCTAACTAGGATTATATATATTTTTTATATTATATATTATAGCCTCTAACGTACTAAGTTATTTATTAAAAAATTATACTATTTTCTGACTTTAGCGCTCTATAGTTATTAGTATTAGCGTTAATATTAATCGTAAGTAACTTATCCCTATTTATTAATTACTTAGTATAGTAATATAGCTATAGTAGTTTTAATATTATTTTTTTATTTAATAGTACTCCTAAATAGCATATTTTTAGCTTTTTTATAAAATATAATATTGCTCGTTCCGAGCCACTACAGCCACACTATTTGTTCGATTAGTATATAAATATATATAAAATATTATAAGTTTTTTTATATATAGTTAAATCTACGCCTACGTTAATAAAATTATTTTATATAAATATAAACTTTTATATGTCGCCTATAAAGATAAATAGTAATATAATAATTATATTAAATATATTTACTATTGTACGTTTCTTATTTATTTAGTTTAATTTAAAAACTTAAAATATATATTATACTCTGTAGTATAGCCTAAAGTAAATTTAATATATATATTTTACTAAAATTGTATTTTTTAACGTGCTAGAACCGCGTATTTTAGTTATAAAATAGTAGTATACTATTATTAATAAATAGTATATTTGAATATTAATTAAATAAAAGAGTATAGCTATAGTAGCTGTATAGGCGACTAAAAGGGGTTTTAAAAAAGGAGGAGTATGTGTATGTCTTTATAAGTAGTAAATTGTATTTTAGACGCTGCGACGCGTACTATAATTATAATATATTAATATTTCTTTTTTTTTATAAATACCTACTTAGTATTAGTTTATAATAGTAAATATATTAGTATAAGTTACTGTATAAAATAATAAACTATAGTAAGTTATAAATCTATTAAGTACTATTAAATAGGTATTACGTGCCTATTTTAGTAGTATTTTATCTAATTAGGCTTATCGTAGTATTTTTTAAAAGCTAGTTATTAGGTTATATAGTATATTTAGTACTCACTTTTCTAATTAGGTAGTTACTAATAGTAACTTTATTATATAAAAAAAAACTATCTTCTAATAGAGATTTTAAAAATAAAATTTACTATTACTTATATTAATAATTCTCTTTAAAGTACTTAGAGGGCTAAAATTATATTAAAACTTAATACTAATCTATTTTAAAAAGATACTGTAAACTTTATAAAGAATAAAATGCTAAACGCTTTTAAAGGACTATTATAATAATCTAATAAAATAAAAATAAATTTTAAATAGACTATATAATAGTTTAAGTAGTTTTTTTATATAACTTCTAAACTATCTTTATTCTTTTTAGAAAAAGCTAAATATACTAAAAATTAATAAAAAACTCTAATAGATATAAAGCTGTATAAGCTGCTTAAATAAGAATGTTTAGTCTAGACTATAGACTTTAAAAAAGTAATAAATTAATACTATTATTAAAATAATGAAAAAACTAATTTTTTTAGTTAATATAAAAGATAATTAATTTTAGTAATTTTAGAAGGTAAGGGCCTAAAAAGAATATCTAAAACATAAAAAAATTTATTAGATTTTAAAAATATTCTAAAGAAAATTAATAAGTATAGTTAAGTATTTACTAGTCTAAAAGGCTACTAACTAAAATAAACTCTCTTATTAATATACTAGTATATTATAATTATAGAAATAAGGGCTACTATATTTTTAACTACTAATAGATAAATAAGCCGATTACTTTTAAGTTTAAAGAAGTAATTAATAAAACTACGTTATAAATCTAAGTAAAAAAAGGGGAAATGTAAAAATAATTATAATACCTACTACTTATATTTCAGCTATTAAAAGCTATTTTTTAAGAATACTTAAAGTTAAGTATATTAATAATTTATTTAACTAGTTATAAAATTAACTTAAGGGGATAGGCCTTAATAAAATTATAATTAAACATTTTACTACTCTTGTATTAATTATAAAATTACTTAACCATTTTATAAAAATATAAATTTTTACTAAGATTAACCTATAAAAAGCTTACTATTATATTTATATTATAAAAGGTAATAAATAGAAGACTATATTCTATATAAGATATACCTATTTTAAGTATATAGTTATACTTTTTAGCTTAATAAATATATCTACGCAGTTCTAAGAGCTTATAATATTAATATTAATTAAATTAATTAATATATCCTATAGTATATATTTTAATAATATACTTATCTTTTTAGATACTAAAGAAGAATATAAAAATTATATATTTTTTTTTATATTTATATATTAATCGAACAAAGAGTGTGGCTGTGGTAGCTCGGGACGACTAATAAAAATTATATAAAAGAGTTATTATAGCATTTATATAAAATAAAACTTTCTATAAATTTAAAAATATATTTTTAGTGTACTACGTCTGTTACATATTTTAGTTTAATTATTTTATTTAAAGGCCAGTTAATAGGCTTAACTTAAATTAAAATAATTTAAAACTAAACTAAACTTAATTATATACGTAATATTCACGTCTTTATTAGTTTTGTAAATTATTATTATAGATTTATAAACTAAATTTTTTAATTAATCTTACTACTTACTAAATTAATTTAAAAGCCGCTAAGTAGTACTAAAAATACGCTAGTTATAAAATAAGAAGAAAGCGTTTATATAAATATAGGTAATACTAATAAAGAAGCTTTAAAAATATTTTAAAATATGTTTTTAAAGTATTAATACTTTCGTACTTTAACTATAAAAGATTAATTTAAATTAAAATAGATATGTTTTATAAACCTATTAGTACTATTTTAAGCTAATTAGTTTTTAAAGAGAATAGATTATTTTAGTAGTAGCTAATTAATTTTTATTTAAAAAAGTTAGGCGGCGAGTAGTGCTATTATAATATATATAATAAAAAACTTCTTACTATTATACAAAGTATTTAGTACTAAAAAGAATATTTATAAAGTACTTATTTTGAAATTCTTATAAATTTTAATAATTTAAAATAGTTTATATAAATAAAAATCCTATTACTATATTAGATATAGTTATACCTACTTTTTTCTAAGTATAATCTTTATATATTTTATAAAATAGAGTTAATAAATCTAACCAATATTTTATCTCGCCACCCTAATTATATACTAAAATCTAAAATAGTTAAGTATAAACGTAATATAGTCTTTATAAAGCCTATAAAAAAGTTATTATAACTTTTTATTATAAAGGCTAACGGGATCCTAGTTTTATTAATAATAATTTATATATAAATAAACTCAAAACGCAACTTAAAATTTATAAAAGAAATTTAAAACTTTAGACTATATAATTTACTGAAAAAAAATAACTATTTTAGAGTACCTAATAGACTTAAAATATAAAGACTTAAACTTGTCTTAAAATAGTAATAATAATTTATTACTAAATAGTTTAAAAGACGTAAAGTTAAAACTAATAAAGCTAATATAGCCCTATATTCCTAAAGATAAAATAACAGTAATTATATAATACTATAATAGTCTCCTTTTAAAATATTTTAATATAACGTAAACCCTTAAGCACGTATAATATTAATATATATAGATAAGTATATCTAATAATATTACTAACTATATTTATAACTATAAGCGATGTTAGTACACTAATTTAAAAATATATAAACTATATAGTTTTCTCTATTTACTGTTTATTTTTAATAAAGTATAGTAATATATAACTATAGATTTTATTATAAACTTATTTTTTAGTTATTTTACTAAAACTATATATTATATAATTTATATATATATATATTTATATACTAATCGAACAAATAGTGCAGCTGTAGTGGCTTAGGGCGACTAAAAGGGGTTTTAAAAAAGGAGCAGTATATATATATCTTTATACTTAATATATTAAAAAAGATTATAATATTTATAAATTATAAATTATTTTTCTAAAACAGTCTATTACGTACTAGTAAGAGTAAATTAGGACAGTATTCATTTAGCTTAGTTTTAGATTTATAAAGTTATATAATTTTATAATAATATACCCTCCTAAATAGGAGGCGAAAAACTACTCTACTTACGTAACTTAAGTATAAAACTATATTATATTTACTAAAATTAATATATAGAGTTTAGTATTACTTTAATAGTTTCTATTTAATATAGTTTAATTTAATTTTATAATATTATATCTTCTAAAGTACTAAGGCTTTTAATATAAAATTTTTCTATTACTATTACTAGCAGCTTTCTCTAATACTTAATAACCTAATAATAATAACTTTTTTACTAACTCTCCCTCTATAAGAATAATTTTAATCCCTAGTAAAATACTAATTAATTTAAGCCTTTTTAAGCGCCTTTACTAGTTATAATTTAAAAAATTATATATTTTAAAATACGACTACTACTACTACTGCCGCCTACTATAAGTACTTACACTTAGTAACCCTTTTATACTTTTACTTTTATCTAGTCCTTCTTCCCACGCGTATATAAATATATATTTTATACTTCCTCTAGTTATAGTTTAAAGTTATAAATTCTATTCTTATAGTATATTACTAACTTTTTTATATTTTTAGTAATAATTACTATACACTTTTAAAACAACCTATTAATAGTATTATATAAAGTAATAAGGGCGTTTACCTATTATATATACTACTACTAGACGGCTAAATTACTATATACTAGAGTAATAATATTAAGCTTAAATATAGTAAAAGCTACTATATTTAGTTAAAAGAAGTATATATACTACCTAGGCTAAATAAAGTTATCTTTATATAATCTTTTAATATCTTTAATTTTTAATTTAATAATCTATAAAGCGTAAAGGTATAGGTATTTATTTATAGCTATATAGAAGTTATATAAAAAACTTATCTATATTCTATCTCTTAACGCCTTATTAGTCTTAATAGTAAAGCGTAGGTACTATTTAAATTTATTAAATATAGTAATTAGGGAACTTTAATAATAAAGAAAGTTTATATAATAATAATATAAGTGTTTTTACTATTTATACTATACGCGTAGCTCTTAAGGTAACTATATTATATTATACTAAGTACCCCGGTGCCTGCTAATATAGGCTACTAGTTTAATACTAACTACTAGCCTACTAGTATACTTATTATTTAATTAAGTAGCCATTTAAATAGATATTATCCTTAATTAACTTTTATAAGCTTAGCTTTTAATTATTATATATTTAGTTTAGTATTTAACAGAGTTCTTTTACTACGTTTATACTTTTAGATTATTGTCTAAATATACTTATTACTTTTTAATTATAATAATATAAAAATAGTACTATTTAATAAAAGTTTACTTAAATAAATAAAGTATTAGAATATTTTCTACTATTATTTAAACTTAAGGTAAAGTTTATTCTTTACCTTCTATCTATATATAGATAGGTAGATAGAATTATAAAATAAAAGTTTTAAATAATATTATATATTTATATTTATATATTAATTAAATAAATAGTGTAACTATAGTAGCTTAGGACGACTAAAAGGGGTTTTAAAAAAGGAGGAGTATGTGTATATCTTTATACTTAATATGTCGAAAAATTTAGGTAAGACTAGGTCGAAAAAGGTATAGCGCCGCGTTAGTATACTACTAGCGTGCTTGGCACGCCCCCCTAAAAAAAACGTTAAATCGATAAACTCTAGTACAAAAACTCTAGTACAGATAAATAATATTTTATATTTTCTATTATTAAAAGTAAAGTAATTAGGTATTATAAATCTTTTATATAATATTTACCTATAATAATAGTTAATACTTTATTACTAGGTATAAACCCTTTTAATTTTATTATAAATACAGCCTAAAAGAGCTAAATTAGCCCTTATAAGTACTAATTAAAGGAGAGAGTCTCTAAGCTTTTTACTTAGATTTTAAACTTATTAATATCTATAATAAAGCTAAATATAAACTTAAAGTAGTATATAAGTACTAAAAAGCGTTTTAAAATAAAAATCGTCTCCTACTAAATCTAAAAGTAAGGAGTAAAATCTAGAGTTTAAATTATTATATATAATCTATAAAACTAACTAAGACAATTAACTAAAAATAGTTAGGTTATAATATAATATTAAATACATAAATAGTCTATCTACTATATATAAAATTAACCTTGTAAATTTAAAATAAGTTTATTTAGTATTTTATTATTTATTAAAATTATATAAATCTTAAGACTTACTACCGTATAAGCAGGAGCTAATAGTTAATATATTATACTAATTTAGTAATAATATATATAATATAAAATATATTATAGACTATAAATATAATAAGTTTAGTTAATAAAAATACTTTATTAAATAGAAATATTATCTAAATAAAGAAAATACTTAGGAACTAACAGTTTTAAGCAGTATAAAAGTATTAAAAATAATTTAATATTACTCTAAACAGATTTAGAATAACTTTAATAGACTAAATAATATAAAAGTAAAACAGATCTTTTATAAAAAGTAATAATCTATTTTAAAGTATACTAGTATAATAAGACTAAAACTACCCTTCTAAAAAAAAAATAGCTTAAAGTAACTCTATATAGACTTTAAAAGAGTTAAAGAGTTTACTTTTTTTCTTTTAATTATTATAGGCATTAAATTAGTCTAAAAGAACCTTTAGCGTAAAATAATAATTAATTTTAAACTACTCTAGAACTATATTTCCTATTTAAAATAAACTTATTATTTTCTATTTTTATAATTCTATACATATCTTTTATAAAAAGTTTAGTAATATAAATAGCCCTATTAAGGTTTAGAGTAGTTTAATAGTATAATAAAAAAATTATAAAAGATATATAAGTATATTATAGTAAAATAAAAACTATAATTATTAAAAATTAGTATTATACGACCTAAATTACTATATTAAAAGCTTACCTATTATATTAATAACTATATAGACCTAAAAAATTAACAATCTATCTAAATTATTTATATAAAATTTATAAGTATATTATTTTTTACTACTTAACCCCTAAAATTAGTTACAGTAAAATATAGTTAACTAATAATAATAACTAAAAATAAAATAGATTATATTACTTTTAGTATAATAGTTAGTACTAAATTAAATATTAAAGTATATAACTTTATTACTCTTACTACTATTAATAGGAATAGAACTTAAACTAGATAAACTAGAAGTCTAAAAAGCGTAATACTTATAATAATAAAAAAAAGGTTAATAAAAAAAAGACTATAAAGATTTAGACTTAAGTTAAAAACTAAGTAATATAATTAGTAGCTTAAGAGTTCTATTTAATTTTTAAGCTAATTAAAACTACTATACGGGAAGTACTAAACCTCTAAAAAGTATATTAGTAATTAAGTATACTAGAAAATACTAAATTAGCCTAAGTAACACTATTACAGGGGGGTAACATTGGGAAAAGCGTAATCCAAAAAGTTACCTTTTTTAAAATAATATAACGTTTTAGTTATAAGGCCTAAAAATATAAAAAAAATACAATATTAAAGGGAAAGACCAGCTTACTCTATTCACCTACACAGGGACTGCTTACTAAGGGGTTTAGGGGTAAAAAAAAATTAGTAAATATAGAAAATTTTTAGAGTAATAATTTAGACTATAATAACTTTTTATTTAAGGTGTAAAATTTACTTATTTTTATATATATTACAATAGTACTTATAATATATAAGTATATAAAATATTTTTATATATTTATATATTATTTATATAATTATATATAAAAGTTATTTTTTTAAATTTCTAATAATAAACTGGTAATAATAAATTACTAGTACTTAGTATAGTAGCTATTAGTTTCTATAACCGCCTTATAACGGTTAGGGAGTGATAAAATACAATTATTAATAACTTTTTAAGGTATTTTAAACTACTCTTTATTAATAGCTGTTTTAAAAGCCTCTATACTTTATAAACTAGATCCTACCCCTAAATTAGCCTTTTTATTTTTAATTAGTCCTGATTTTAATATACCTTATATATTTTCTATAGGGGCTAAATTAGGACTATAGGCTAGGTGAGGAAATAGAGTAATTTTATTATTTTTAAACTAGTTTAAAACCACTATTGTTTTATAAATAGGGACGTTGTCTTATTAAAATTTATAGCCTAAATTAATATTAATATAAAGATTATAATTATAATATAATATATATATATATATTATGTTAATAAATAAAGGGGTAAAAAAACTTTATAAAACTTACCCCTTTTTATAACTAGTTTAACTTTAGGTATAAGGACTTTATTTATATAGTCCTTACTAGTATAAGAAGTAGAAGAATTAGGTGTTTTAATAAATACTAAATTACTTTTACCTTCTACCTAAATTGCACCCTAAACATGTAGGGTAAAATTATGGCCTATAAAATAATTAATATAATTAATATTAAAAAACTAAAACTATAGTCTAAAAATAGATAAAAATTTATATATTTTAATATTTTAAAAAGTTAAAATAACTTACTTCGTAATTAGCTAATAGCCAGTTCTCTTCTAACTCTATTATTACCCCTTTTTCTATAATACTCCTTTTTAGCCCTACCCCTTTGTATTGCTGACTCATCAGAAAATATTATTTTATTTAGTTTTATATTTTTAATATTTTTTAATTGTTCTTTAGCGTATTTTACTCTTTTTTTAGCGTTTTCTTTATTAATTATTAGTTTTTTTTTACTTATATTAATTGTAAAACCCTCCTCTTTTAAAACCCTTTATAATTACCTTTTTGTAACGTCTAGATTATTATCTAGTAGTAAACTTTTATTATCTTTTTTAGGACTTCTAGTTAAGTCTCTATTAATAACTCTTTTATTTCTTTTAGTTAACTTTTTTATACCCCCTGTATGAACCTTTTTTATATTATTATTATTTTTATTATTTTTATTATTTTTATCTTTAATACGCCTTATAGCGTTATAAATAGTAGAAGGGGACTTTTCTAAAGTAGTAGTAATTAAAAAAGAAGAATTATTTGCTTTTAAAAGTAAATTAATTTTATATTTGAGTTTTGAGAGGTTTGGTGCCATTTTAAGAGAATAGGAGTTTAAGTTTATAAATGTTAAAAGATATTATTATATACTATAATATTAGTAATATATTACGTAATTAGTAATTATATAAGCCTTAGCACTATTATTATAATTAATATAATTTTATTATTAGATTACTAATATACTTTAAAAATCTAGTTACGTGACCTACGCTAGTCCTAGAATAGTATAGTTAAAATTTTAGTTAAATATATTTACTAACTAAAAAGTTATAAGAATTTAAAAAAGGGGCTAAAAGATTTGTTATATTTAGGTAATTTTAGTTTATTACGTATATTACCTAAGCAGTAACTAAAATCCTGTTAATCATTTCCTTAATTTTCTCTTTAAAACGGTATAATTCACGTGTTTTTAAGCTTATTAATTAATTTTATATTAATTTTTAAAAAGAGTAACTTTTTGGATTACGCTTTTCCCAATGTCACCCCCCTGTATATTACTATAAAAAATACTTACAGCTTCTTTACTTTTTTTAAAACTTATTTAGGAGTTATTAAAATTATTATTAATTTTATTACACTTTTACTTCTTTTTAAAAACTCTATTAGACTAACTACGCCTATAAAGAAAAACGCTAGACTTAATATATCTATTAGTAAAATAAAGGGCGCGACTATAAGTATAAAATTTTTTAAGAAATCTAATATTACTACTATATAATAATTAGTTCTAATTTACTCTAAACTTATATAAACTCATTACTTTTACTATTATATCTACTATAATATACTTATAAATATTTTTAATCTTTTTATTAGTCTATTTTTTTAATTCTAAATCTTCTTACGCGTTTTGGTTATATTAAAGGGCGGAAGAGTAGTAGGCTTAATTATATATTATAATTAGCCTTCTTTAATAACTGTAGGGTACTTAATATAGTATAAATCTATAATCTAATATTTATATTTTATAAGTTAGGGTTTATACGTTATATAATATTATATATATACTTTTTAGTCTACAATAAAATACTTATTTTTATTATCTTATAAAACCTTACTAATAGCAGTCTTTAACTACTTAAAATAGTAAAATTAGCTATATAAAGACTAAATAATATAACTAGTACTATATAGTACTTAATAGTATTAAATTAGTACTTACTATATAGTAAAGGGTATTCTTTTTAAAATAAGAGAGATAAGTCTTAGTTTAGTAACTCTTATAAATAAATAATTTTTATTTATTTCTATTAGGATCAATTACATACTAGTACGTTTAGTCTAAAGTACTATATATTACTATAATACTAATATAGGTAATATAGGATAACTTAGTATACTATTTATTTTTCTAGATTAACTAAATATAAAAGTTCTTAAATATTTTATATTTAAGAGGTATTATAGCAGTATAAACTAAAACTTAATAATATAGTTTAAAAATTAATATATAAGGGTATATTACCCTTTAGTATAGCTATATAGTATAATTAGTATTAAATTTTTCTAGTTTACGTCTTAGGTAAAATACTTACTTTTAAGAAATATTATTAAAGCTAAAGTAAGGAATAGGAGTAAAAGTCCTTAAAATTTAATTTTATAACTAAAGGTACTAAGATACTAGTACTAGTAAAATAATATTATTAATTAGCTTATTACGTAATTATCTAGACTTAGTAAAACTAGTAAAAAAATAAATAGTATTAAATACTGCTAAATAGCAACCTATAAAAAAAGACTTTAAATAAAAGTATTTAATTTTATTATACAATACTATTATACTAAAACAGTTTAAGAAGTATTAAATATATATATATAGTTTAAATATATTTATATTATTTACTTTTAGGCTAAAAGTAGTCCTTAAAAAAATAATATTATAATTTAGGTATTTCTACTCTAAATTAGAGCGTACTTGTATAATAAGGGATATATAGTTTACTCTATAGAACTTTAGCTAAGTAGTAATTTATTACTTTACTTATATAGATAATATATATTTAATTTATATTATATATTATACTATATTACTACTCTACCCTAATTCCTCACATATATAAAATATTAAAAATATAAACTATAAAAAAATATAAGTTTTAATAAATATAAATTTTAATAAATATAAATTTTAATAGATATAAATTTTAATAAATATAAATTTTAATAGATATAAATTTTAATAAATATAAATTTTAATAGATATAAATTTTAATAAATATAAATTTTAATAAATATAAATTTTAATAAATATAAATTTTTATATAAAAAATATTAAAATTAGTTTATAATTTTAAAGTAACAGAACGTAAAAAATATTAAAAAAAATAATAATATTAAAAAAGAACTAGATATTAAATAGTTATAAAATACGTTATTTTAATATATTAATATATAAATATATATAAAATAATATTTATTTCTAAGTTATAGTTTTATATTTTTAATATTAATTATATTAATTATATTATTAATAAAGACTTTTTTTTTTAAATTTAGAAGATTAAGTATATAAAAAGTAAAAGTAATATAGTATTTATTAAAATACTAAATATTACTTATTTTTTTACTAGTAGAAACTATAAAAATAATAATTTTTTATTTAAAAATAAACTAAATAGAATACTTAGTTAATAACTTAATATATTTTTAATATTTTTAATAATAATAATAATAATAATAATAATAATAATAATAATATATTTTAATTATTAATAATTTTAAATATAAAGATATATATATACTTTTTCTATTTCAAAAAAATTTTTTTTTTTAAGTTACTATAGTTATAATATTTAATTAATTAATATATAATATATATATATACTATACTACTCTACTTTTAGACCAGTCTATATTCTTTTTAACTTACTTTTAATAATTATATTATTATTTTATTAAAAAAAATATAATATTTGTTATACTAGCGTAACTTTATTTTAAACTAAGAATATTTTATTTATTATTATACAAAATATATTAGAATTATATTATAAAAAATACATAAAACTATAATATAAAAAATATATAAAAATTATATTATAAAAAATATATAAGAATTAATATAATATAAATTTAAATATAAGAAATTAAGTATATATTATAATATAAAATAAAAGTATATATTATAATAGTAATCTAAACCAGTATAAGTATATTTATTTTAGTACTTATATTTAAATAAATATATTTAGTATTTATAATCGTAGTATAGTAAATAGTGTAATATAGTTATATAATATTAATATTTATAATAATATAGTTTTAAATTAAAAAATAAATTAAAAATATAGTATAAATAGTAATACTAATTGCTATTAAAGTAAGTTATGAATTTATATGATTGGATAATGTTATAAAACTAGTGGTAATATTTTCGTAGGGACGCGGGGGAGCCAAGGACAAACTGCCCAGCTGCTGCTCAAGTGACGTGCTGCATCACTGCACCACCCTGCGCACCACAACCCGCCGTTGTCGCTCACGTAACAGCTTTTCAGTCCGACGCGATACCATCTTCCATGATGTGCGGCACAGATTGCTTCCTCATGCTCCTCTCTGTCCTCTTCCCACCCATCGGAGGTAAAACCTTGGCCAGGCAGCAGCTGTTCGCTGGGACAGAGCAAAATGCTGACGAAATGAATAGTATGGGTCAAGAAGGGTGTGTGCAGCGCCGATTCCCTCATCAACCTCGCCCTCTGCTGTCTCGGTTTCCTCCCAGGCATGATCCACGCCTGGTACATCATCCTCAACAACCCCGAGTACGAGTACGAGCTAGTTCCCGACCACGAGCGGCAGGGTGGGTCAAGGACCACATACTACTATGTATCACACGGTGGCCTGCCACCTCAGGGCGGACCGATGAATTATGGCACTATCGGGAGCCAGCCAAACGCTGGGCAGTTCCCTGGACAGCAGACGGGCACCACGAACGCATTTGCGCACCCGAAACAACAGCCGCAGAATATGCAGCCTCAGCATGGTGTTGCGGGACATGAGGCGGGTGCTGGAGAGGGCAGCTCGGAACAGCCTAGTGGACCCCCACCAACCTATGCGGACGTGATCAAGGGCGCGGGAGGAAAGTAAGACTACGGCCTCACGCCGCACTGTGGCTATGTTTATGTTTATACGAGGCGTGGAGTTGGTTTCGGAGGCGTATATGGCGTTGTACTTTTCGCGGATCCATTATGCGTACGCATCGGCGCCTGTATGTGGGGTAAACGGTACCTAGGCACTAGCCTGCACGATATGCTCGCATTCAATCCATGCAAGAAACAACGTGCGCTTGATGATCCACCAGTGGGCCGAGGGAAAAGTCGGACACTGTGTTAGCGTAACCTCCCATGCATTACCCTGGATATGTAGCCTTGGAATACAGAGGCAGCTATACCTTCAAGTCCGAGTTCTCCCTTCGGCCACTGAGAGCAGCTTGCTACACACTTCGCATGGATACACAAGAGCCAGTCGTGCAGCTCGATCTATGTGGCTTGCTAGATCTGGTCGGCCACTCACGACGCGTCATGCAGGAACAGCCGCCAGAAGATTTCCTCTAATCCGGCTTCGGCCTCGGCTTCGGACAGTTTACGCATGAATGCCACTGACCTTTTGACTGATACCTGGTTGACTACACAGACCCGGGGCTTGCAAATAGTTATTGACTCGCTGCTAGACTACGGTGATGGAGTTCCGACTCGGCGAAGTGGACAATAGCCATGAAATCGATGGCACGTCATATAGCGGACACGGGATTCCGACGTCACTTCAACAAGCGAACAGTTTGTGTAACCTTGCCGTATACTATGGTCGCCGGGGTAAGTATTATCAAATTACCACGTAGACCTGTTCGCTCACTAAAAATATATACTAATCCTAATATATACTAGCGTTGCTACTTTAAACTAAAAGTATACTAGTATAATAAGTTTATATTTAAAAAAATTTAGTTAAACTCTACACTAGTCTATATTAGGCTTAGTACGTATTTTAGAAAGCGAACAGGTCTATACGTGGCAATTTGACAATACTTACCCCGGCGACCATAGTAACAACTTAAACAAGCAAGCACCTCCCACTTTGTTGCACCCCTCCCATTCTCTCAATCCTCCTCACCCCACAAACATTACCCTCCCAGCACCTCCACCATACCAACGCCACGCGAGGAACCCCTACCACCGCAATGTCCTCAGGCTTCCACTCCACAGGGCTCAACTACCCCCTCCTCGCCATCCCCGCGTACTACGTCTTCTCCCTCACGCCCCACATGTACTCGATGAGCCTCCTCCAGTCCTCCGGCTACAAGCCCAACAACGCCAACCCCAAGGCCGCGCTCGCGCCCGACGCCGTCAAGGGCAAGGTGCCCGACGCCGTGTTCGCCAAGTACCAGCGCGCCGAGAACGCCATGGCCAACAACTTCGAGCAGATGCCACTCTTCGCCGCCGCCGTGCTTGCCTCGCTCCTCGCGGAGCGCGTCGCGGGCCCCACCGTCAAGCTCGGAAGAAGCGGGGAGCTCGATCCCACGGGCTTGACGACGTTCGTGTGTGCGTGGTTCGCGATTAGGGCGGCCTACAACGTCGCCTACATCTCCATTGCCGACCACACGACTAGCTTTGTTCGCAGCGGACTGTGGGCTACCGGTAGCGGGCTGGCTATGTATCAGATCTTCAAGGCGGCGCAGATCCTCGGTTAGATGGGACGCGGTGAATCATGGAGGGAGGTGGTGGGTGTATGAGTTATGTGTATGCTATGGGTAGGGAGAAAGTGAGGTGGGACCACTGGGTGCGAGCAAGTGCGGCGGTGAAACGAGTCCGCGGAACCGGCTTGGGAGACAAAATGGAGGAAGGAAGGAGAGAGAATGGTCGACTACCAGCTTTTTCGGACCGAATGATATGGATACCACTACTATCCAATGCATCTTCCATCTCCGGAGCTGCTGCATTTTCACGTCTTGTCTGGAGATTACTTGGTTTGCACGCGGATCTCCCTCTGGTAGAGAAAGTCGTGCTCTACATGGGTACGATGATCATGTGTCGTACGACTCGAAAGACAATTTGAACATGTTAGGTATAGCACGGTATCTCTTGAAGAAAATCTTACAATTCGTACAAGCCTGATTATTGACATTCGTACCCGTAGATCGATTTGTTCCAGTTGTGTACCTCGGCCCACGCCTCCGTTTCTAGTGCAGCCGTCGCAAACTCTCCACCAAACCCTTCACTTCATTTATGCCGACGCCCAAACCTTCCACGGCCTTCTTCTGCACCTCTTCATCGACGTCCAAGAACCTTTCTATGAACTCACCGTCGACAAAGCGGAACGGCTCGTCGCTTTCTCGGACCTGGTTCTTGAACGCGCGGTACTTCACGAATGGGATGTCCCCGAGCGTGTGCACGAGTTCAGCAAGGTTCGACTGTAGTGTCATGAGAAGGTTTTGGTGTGTCGGCGCAATGAGGCCGAGAAGGTAGATCGACCCTTCAACCTGTACTCGCGTTAGTCCCTGCTCGAACGAAAAGGATGCAAAGACCTACAGTTCCCATAAATGCCTTTGGCACGACGACAGCGTCCGGCGCAGTCACTACATCAATCCGCCGTATCCTGTTCACCATTTCGCCAAGCTGCATCTCAGAGCTCACGTTCAGTCTCCTTTTGTCATCTTCCGTGACACCATTCGGATCGCGGTACAGTATCGCCAGGTTACCTTCCGCATCAGCTTCAACGTACGTATTCTCCTCTACTTCCGCAATGGCAGTCGCCCAGGTAGTCTGGAAGTGCCGCGCGACTTCCGACAGCGTATCCGGCAGGCCGGCTTCGCCGCGTTCGTACTTTACTACGACACACGACTTCATGAGATCCGCAATCGCAATCAGCGCGCCGTTGACTGTGATATCTATGGGTGCAGTCGAACATCGGAACGACGCTAATTTGACGAGATTCGGGCTGCTTTCCGTGCGGTATTCTACGTCGTAGATGACGATTGTTTTAATGAGCGCGGCGACGAGTCTTCCGTTGCAGATGGCAAGACATCTGCATCCACCTTTAACGGCACGCTCTATTACGAGCTTAAGCCGTCGATCGGGTGTCACCTGGAGGATGAGGATGCGGCCCCGTTCTTCTACCGCGGTTTGGTCGTCAAGATATGCGGTGCCGATGACGAAGCGTTCTGCGAGGTTGCCAGAGCCATCGGGGAGCTCAGCGCGGATGACGGATTCGACGAGTTCACCTTGTTTAAGTGACCATGTGTCTAGCTCTTTGAACTGGATCTCATCGACGAGCTTGAAGTGGCTAAGTAGAATCTCTTCGCCGCCCTTTAGTATCCGCTTGATGGTGCCGAGACCGAATGCCTTGAGGCTAGGAGAGTATGCTATCCTGCGGACAGTCTCATCTACCTTCAGTGTTTGGACGTGTGTTGTTCGCTCGGTATCGACTAGTGCAATGCGCAGGTCTTCTGAGGTGGCTATGGCGACGGAATTGGGGTATGCTTCTGCGTCAAACGGGCAAACGGTAGTTGCTTTCTCAGCGGTCACGGCCGAGTACACTAATCGGCCCTCGGAGCTATAGATGAGAGATGGGTGTTCGCACGTAGAGAAAACATTGAAGAGGCCGTTGCCCCGTGGTAGGGTCCTGAACGTCGCTTCTCTTGTGCCAAGGATGATGCTATTCCGGCCCGATAGTGTCTTCGTTGAAGGATCAAACGAATACGTGACGACAGTGCCGTCTGCCATGGCCGCAAACAGCGTCGGGGGTTGGTCCGGAAAGATCTGGGTGAGCAGTATTGAACGCGGTACTGAATCTTCCGAAATTTGGACGGTGGTGTCAGGTTCCAAGGATGAAAGTGAGCAAACTGAGAGCTGCGAGTTCTTCCAGAAGCCCAGAAAACATACTGAGCCCGAGTCAGGCGTCAGAGCCACGCAAGCTACTTGACTATCAATGCCAAAGGTCTTGTCCCTGATTACGTTCAAGCCGTTATTCGCATCCAATGCGGCTACGGAGACACCTCCCAGAGATATTAGGACGTGGCTGTCATTCGCCGAAGCAGCTGTAATGGTTTGGCCGCTTGGTGGTAACCATTCGGATACGATCATGCCACCATCCAAGTCAGTTATCCGAACGCGCCCAGTTGTAACTTGTACTACACGACCTTGCGACGCATTCGCTACGACTAGCGTCGTCTCGTCCAAAGCCAACCCGGCGAAATCTTCCACCTCTTCCACTTCGCCTTGGGCATCGAACTTGAATACGCGGGATTCATTGACGAAGGCAACAAGCAGCGTGTCTACGTACGCGGCCGCGCCATGCGACTTTAGACTGAAAAGATTGGAGATGTGTTCCATTTCGCCCAGCACTCCGAGATCTTCGAGGCCGACACCACCACGCACACTCCTCAAGCTACCATCCTGGAAAGCGCCGCTCCCGGTTACGATCCGAGCTTGCCCAGAGGAGTATTCGTTCGTCTGTCCCTCACCTGATCTGTTTCCCATGTCCATTATGGTGAAATCCAATATAGGCGCCATGTTGGAGAAGCTCTGGACATTCTCCATGGATTGTTCGGCAATACGGATTACTTGTGAGTCTCCCTGATGGGAGCCGACGAAGACGTAGCCTGCATCTAGATAGACTAGCGTGGACGCTCGTGACGTTTGACCGATTATATCCAATTTCCAGGACTGGAATTTGTTGCACTCGTCCAATTTAAGCATAAACAGGTACAAGCGGCCGTAATCATCCCCAAGGAGGAACCGCTGGGCGTCTATCTGCGCCCAAGCCACAAAGATTGTAGCTTCTTCAAGGGGCTGCCGATCGATTTCACCGGTCTCATCGTCGTAGTATCCGATCGAGGTCTCGCCGACGATTACGAGGCCATGGATGGGTGCTTCGATCGGAATGAGGTGGCTTGCACCCAGCTCGAGATCGCCGCGGTAGCTCTCCCCACCTTCTAGCTCGACAGCGTCTCCGCCCTCGAACCTGAGCTCCCGCATTCTCAGCTTGACTGTCGAATGCGTGTCTTCGTACAACAGGGCCAGCTTCGCTTTCTCGTCGGAGGACCGTGGCCGCAAAAAGGCAGATGAGCGAACGAACATTTCGGGCAACCGGCAAGGCTGAGGGTCACCGAGGTGGGCTATATCCGGCTCCTGCTTCCTCTTCTTGCCTCTTTGCACGAGCGGGATGACCGTGACTATGCCCTCGTATACCTCCAATGTCATGAAGCGGCCGGTGGGGTCGACATGGCACCTCTCCCCGGTCTGCGATTCTCGGGCAGCATTGTCGGCGACGCTCTCGAACGTCTTCTCGGTTTGGACCTGCTTCTTGTCCGGGTTCCACGACAAGGTGAAGTACATGAACCGGTCTGTTCCCACGAAGAGGTGGTCGGTCGGCGAGAGGGCGGGCCGGAGCTTCTGGAGCATGGTCACCTTGCCATAGATGGCGGTCGAAAGCTGCAGCGACAGGCCATGGGCATTTTGCGTGTAGAATTCGAGACGATTTGCCTTGCTGTCATTGTTGTCAGTGGTGCGGCGCGCATTGTTGTCATGGACCACCTACGCGACCACCAGGCAGTCCTCGTCTGCAGCCAGGAAGCTGAGCTTCAGGGCATGGCGGATGCTACTCGGCCGGTGGATGGGTGCAAGGTATGCCATGTCTCGAGACAGTCGGTGTGCAACTCCGCGAGGGATGCAGGCGGCGAAGAGGGACCCACGTGCTGGCTCGGAGGTAGGTGTTGCTCCGACACCGTCATGGGGAGCGCGTCGTCGGCGCGATGGGGACGCGGGGCAGCTTTTTTTCCAGGGTGCCGCTGCATCGCTGGTCGCTCACCCGCCTACGCAGCGACAACGGCCCCCCGATGGCTCGCAAGGAGACGCGTTGATCTGATTTGTTAAAAAAAGAAAAAGAGAAAAAGAAAACACGCCAAAGCCACAGCAATGGGCGACGACGAGGCCGTCATCGCCGAGTACGACGTCTTCATCACGCCCGAGACGGAGCAGCCGCTCTACGTCCTGCAGTACCTCAACCGCCGCCCCGACCAGCCCTTTGTCAAGGGCGCGGGCGCGGTGCCCTCGGAAGTGCGCGTCAAGGAGCAGTCCGGCTTCGTCGAGGTCGACGTCGCGCTGCCCATGCAGGCCAACTACAACCGCCCGGCGGGCGTGCGCTGGGGCGAGGCGCTGCGCAAGACGAAGCAGTTCGGCCAGAAGGCGTACGGCATTGCGGCCGGCTTCGAGCGCGCCATGCCCCGCGCCGCACGCCCCGGCGCGCCCGCCGACGGGCCTGCGCAGCCCGCCCTGGACGACGAGGGCAACCTGGACGACTACGTGGCCCACTTTGAGGATGCGAACGAGAAGGGCCATGTGCTCAATACGCAGACATACGGCGGCCAGCTCGTCAACGAGGACGCCAAAGGCCCGACCTACATGGTGGGCACCTTCAGGAACAGTGCGCCCCGATCCCCCTTTGCCCGCCAACGACACGCTGACGCGCGCCAGATCAGCTGCACCTCACCCGCCTCCATGGCCTCGTGCAGCTGCGCACACAGTTCCACCACCTCGATGCCGTCGCCCAGCTCGAAGCAGCCCAGCGCCGACGCGAAAAGGAGTCGCAGGAAGGGGCAAAGGTCGCCGAGCCCAAAGCCTTCATGCCGACCGTCAAGAAAGCCGGCGGAGACACAGCCGCCGAGCTCACCCAAGCATTTATGAAAGCGACCAACGCCGAGAAGTGGACCAAGCTGGCATATCAGTACGACGACGTAAGAAGACCTTGTTGGATTTTGAAGGTTCCACGCTGACCCATCGCGCAGGCCGATGTCTCCTACGCCGTTTTTGAAGACCGTCTCTTCCTGCAGGACCCAGAGAAAGCTCCTAAGCTGCACTCGAGCATGAGCGATGACCAGTATCTCGATGCGATTAGCGCGCCCTCGAGTGGCAAGGGCGTGAAGAAGAAGGCGTCGCACAAGCAACAAGACAAGATCGATATATCCGATGACTCCGATGACTCCGCCCAGCAGAAGCCTGCCAAGTCCGACGGGGTCATGAACACTGCGCCTTGAAGAGCATGTCATGTCCAGACGGTATGAATCAGACGACACGCAAACACAATGCTGTAGAACAGCAAGCATGACCAAATAGTTGAGGCGACGGATTTTTCCAGAATCAAAAGTGGTTGTACCGCGGCTACAGTTCACAATACTTGACCTACAATCCCCGTCCCCACACCGTGGGCGTATCTCCTAGTCACGGTTAGCACTAGCATCCATAGTTCTGCAACCAAGGACAGAATCTCCATAGGAGTTTATACGAACCCTACTTTGAAGGATGGGTATAGAACCTGTGTCTCGATGAACCGCATCAGATTCTAACTTGAACACCATAGACGTGCTATTGGTCGCATATTGTGGTGTAAGGATTGGCTGAGACGTGTTTGGTGATTATAGGGATGAGGTAATGGGAAATGCTGGCCTAGAGGTGGCCCGAGGGCCTCGCGAAGATAGGGGAAGCAGGAGGTAGAAAGGGACGGCGAGACACCTACACCTGAGACCTTACCTAGGTATTGGATCGTTATTTTGGTATACATGTATAAATTAATCAATTATAGCTCTTCCAAAGCTCCCAAGCAGTGTACTCACAGGCAACAATATAGATTCTTAATGCAGGTCTTTGAAGCCGGTGTGAAACCCATACATAACACGATCACTTTGGCAGAGAGCACCTGCTTGGGATAGGAAATGCACTTGCTTCGATAGGAAACCATCGCGTCGCAACTGTGTTCTTGCCTTTACAATGAACAAACAAACGTTATCGGAAGGTCAATCTCCTCATTCTGCCACTTCCATCTTCCACCCTCAACTCTTTATATTCTATCCTCTACTCTCTATCTTCTATCTATTATCCTTTATCTTTTATCCTCTGTCTTTTATTTTCTATCTTTTATCCTCTATCTTCTATTTTTTTTTATCTTCTATCCTCTATCCTCTATCTTCCTTACAGTTTTAATCTTTGCGTTCTCTAAATTCGTTGTCTCTTCGTCGTTGTCCACTCGCTCCTACCGCGGCATGTTCCTTCATCGGGAGCTTTCGGTATGCCTTGTCATCCACATCTCTTCGGTGTCACTAACAGCTAGCCAGGGGCCCATCAACGTATCGTCATCGCCTCCCATCAGTTTCCTTCAGGTTATCTTGATCCCATGTCGACCTAAATGGCATGCAAAAAGGTTGGTCCCTCGGGACTTATACTCTGCCGAAGTGGATCGATCGACCTGTAGCTGGCTGCGGCATTCCCGTTTCGCACCTGTGTTCGATTCCCCGAGGGGCGACTGTTGACACGTAGGAGGGTCGGGTTTATGGTTCTTCGGATTCGTCGCACCGCACAACCAGCTAAGGTAGCGCTCTGGCTGACAAGCGTAACGACCTTTGTGGTCTAGGGATGATCGAACACTCAATGCTGCTCGATACCCTCCGATCATCGATCGCCTCTCGGTCCTCGGCACTCTCGCGAAGCTCGCGGTCTTGCACAGTGTTCATGGTCTCGGTATCCTTGCCATCGCTCGATACCTTCATCGTCATCACCCCGATACTCTTTTTCTCGATACTCTACGATTGTTGTGCATGGCGCGGTGGAGCAGGATACTGTTCAGTTGGACCGCTGTGCTAGGTTGTTGCACCAACAGTGTGGGGGTTAATACCTAAGGGACACCATTCCTCTTTCACTTTCACATGGTTTTCTGGATTGGGATGGCTGCTGGTGGATTGCCAGGTGGAGCATAGTATGTCGGGAGCTGATTAGATAATTCGACTGGAAAATTCCAAGTTCCCTCCCCCATCAGTGCTCCGTCATGGCTCCACTTATCTTGACCCTGAAAAACTGATGTGCTCTTCCTGAACAAAGCTTCCAGTACCAGAGTTACACTAGGACTTCGTCTAAAAGCAATAACGTAATAAAGGAATATAATTTAGTAGTAGTAAGCTAAAAAGTAATAAATTAAAAAGCTAAAAGCTATATAATAGAAATCTATTCTTTATAACTATTATTTTATATTAAGTATACTAATTAATTAATGTAGTAGATTATTAAAATAAGTATAAATAATAGTAGTAGTATTTTTTTTTATATATAATAAAGTTACTATTAGTAATTATTTAATTAGGAATAAAAGTGCTGTATGTGCTATAAGACTTAATAATTAGCTCTTAAAGATATTACGCTAAGTTTAATTAAAAAAGGTATTACGCTAAAATAGGCACGTAATAACTACTTAATAGTACTTAATAGATTTATACCTTAGTATAATTTATTATTTTATATAGTAACTTATATTAATATATCTACTATTATAAACTAATACTAAGTAAGTATTTATAAAAAAAATATTAATATATTATAACTATAGTACGCGTTACAGCGTCTAAGATACTATTTATTAATAATAGTATACTACTATTTTATAACTAAAATACGCGCTCTTAGTACGTTAAAAAATAAGATTTTAATAAAATATATATACTAAACTTACTCTAGCCTATACTACAAAGTATATTAAATACTTTAAACTTTTAAATTAAACTAAATAAATAAAAAATGTAAAGTAATAAGTATATCTAATATAGTTAATATATTACTACCTATCTTTACGGGTAACCTATAAAAGTTAATACTTAAATAAAATAGTTTTATACTTATAAGTATAGAGTTATTAGATCTGGCTAAAAAAAAACTATTTACATAAGTAAAGAGTAAGCTAAAAATCTACTATTTATAGGTACTACTAAATAAAAAAGAGATACTAAAATTACTATAGCTATACTACTATATAAAGTAGTTAATTAATAAAAGTAAATTATAAAAGAAAGGCGCCGGTAAATATAGTACTAATAATAATAATATTAATACTAGTAATTATAGGGTACTAAAGTAAAAAGACAGTATAGTTTTTTAGTAAATAACTAAATATATTAAAAACTATAGTCTATAGTATAGAGAGTGTATATAATTCTAATTAAAATAATATAAAATAAAAGTTGCTAGTATATAGAAAAGCGCTATAGCTTAATACTATAAAGAATATCTAGAGGTAAATAAAAAAGAATTTTTAAAAGGAGGATAATAAATAGCTAGTATAGGAGAATATAAATAAATAGCTTAGTATAGAACTAAATAAAATAGAATGTTTTATATTAATTATTATATTATAACTTTAAAATCTCTAAGTTTTTGTCGAGACCGGAGTAGTAGTAGAAAAAAAAATATTAAAATATTTATTAGTATAATATAACATTTTTATATTTAATTATTAATATATTAAATTAACTAATATAAAAATTATTATTATAAAAGAATTTTTATATTTAAAAGTAACTTTAGTTAGTACTATAATATAAGTATAAAATTAGCTATTATTAGTTAATAATATATTATTTGTTTTTTTAAATCCTTATAGTTAATTTATATAGTTGTAGATTTTATGTTATATTTTAAATACTAAGTATAATAAATTTATTATTTACAGTATTATATACTATTTAATATAATCTATTTTATAGGATTTATACTTATATATATATTAAATAAAAAGTATAGTATTAGTAACTAAAAATAACTAAAAGAAAACTATATTATAATTATTACTAAAGTTTAAAAATATATTATATATATATTATAAAGACTTAAAAGTAGAGATTAAATACTAATATTAAAAACGAATATATATCTAGGGAGTGTAAATATTAAATAGTATATAGATAACTAATTTAATAATTATATATAATTAGAGTACAGGTTTACTAATTTAACTATTATAAAATAATATCGTTTTATTAATAGTAATTTATACAAGTATAAAATCCGTTTAAACTTAAATATATTCTAGTATATAAATATAAATAATATATATTTAAAAACGATACTAATATGTTCTAAAAGTAGTTCTAAAAGGATATAGTAAAAAAAAATTTTTAAATATAAATTTAGTTTAAATATTTAGGTTATATTAAAGATTATAATATTTATATATATAAAATTAAGTTACTAAGTAATACTACAGTTAATATATAATATATTTATATATAATTTTAGTATAAATTAATAAAGGCTACTATATATATATATTAATTTATATAATTTTGATAGAATAATATAAAAATAATATATTAAAAAACATTCCATTTTTTAAAATTTATATATTTCTATATTAATTAAATAAATAGTGTGGCTGTAGTGGCTCAGGGCGAGTAAAAGAAGTTTTAAAAACGAAGGATTATATGTATACCTTTATAATTTTAAAATTTATATAAAATTAAATAATAAGACATAAAATATATATTATATATTATTTTAAAGAAAAGACTATAAATAATATTATAAACATTTTCGTTACTACGTAAAAGTTATATTTAAGTAGTTAAAATTATTTACTTATAATAATTTTTTAAGTCCCTTTTTTAAGTCTCTATAACTATGTAGTTTATTAATAAAATTAAGTTAAATTTTTAATAACTATTTTAGGAGATATATAATTTATATTATTTAAAGCTTACGTTATATTAATAATTATTTATTAAAATATATTACTTAAAACAATTTTACTGTCTCTTACATAAGCGCTAATTACTTAATATATTAGTAATATTATAAGCTTTAGTAATATCTATAAAGTTATTACTTTAAGTTTATCTATAGGAACTATATCGGCTTTATATCCGCTATATTCTTACTTAATATAAAAATATATAAAATAGAGGTATTATAACTAAAGATTATTAAATATAAAATTATTAGAATTTTATTATAGCTAGTAGAGCAGTAACGTAATTAATAATTTATTAAACTATCGTAGTAATAATAGCGAAGTAATAACTATAAAATAAAAATATAATATATATAAATTATTATTTTAGGTAAAATAAAATTATAAATTATATATAGTAGGTTTAAAATAGTAAGTATAATAGATTTTTCTTCTTCTTATAAGTACTATATATAAGGTTTAATAACTTTTTCGATATATTATGTATAAAGGTATACATATACTCCTCCTTTTTTTAAACCTCTTTTAGTCGCCCTAAGTCACCACAGCCACACTATTTATTCGATTAATATATAAATATATAATGTTTAAAATTTCTTTATTATTAATAAAACTTAACCTTTTATTATCTCTATATTGTTATATTTATAATACTAGTATTATAATATTTAATAATTAAATTAGAGAATTTATAATAAATAATATAAGCTATTACTAACAATACTAATTAAATAAGTTATATTAAAAACTATTCTAAATTCTAATTTTACGTAGTATAATTAGTTGACTTATTGAATAGCCTTAAAATTTTTTTAGCTAATATGTTTAATACCGATTTAATTTAAATACTCCTTTATTTGCTTTAGTAGAATATTATTAATAATTTTAATAATATCTATAAAACCTATAAAATAAAAGTCTACCTATAGATAAATATAATAAAATATAGATAAGAGTAGTAAAAAAAAAGTTATAATTTTTTATTTTATATAGAGAATAGTAACGGTAGTAGTAGTAGTAATATTTTAATTATAAATAAATTTCTTAAAGTAGTAAAGGCGGGGTAGTATAGTAGGTATATACTTAGAAATACTATAATTCCTTAATATTTAAGATCTTTTTATATATTAGGAGTTTAATTCCTCTTTATATTATAGTATTTTTTAAACGCACCTATTTTATATAGTAAAATATAAAAATTTTAAAAGTATAGAGTACTACTAAGAAATTAATATAGGGCTATAGAAAGCTAAAATTCTTATATAAAATACGTTATATTTATAAATATAAATAAGGTATATTACTATATAAGGTTATATAAGATAAAAATATATTCCTAAATAGAACTAGCGTAGCGAACTAAGTCTAATTAGGTAATAGATTAGTAGTTTAATATAACTTTATTTAGTAATATATTAGTTAGTAAATTAGAGAGTTAGTGCTAGTTCGTTTAGGAGATAAAATACTTTTTTTAAATAGTTAGGTAGCCTTAATATAAAAGGCTTATTTTATTTAAACAAAAAATCGTAAAAAAAGTAAGACTTTAATAAAAAAAATACTAATTAAAATAATTAAAATCATTTAGAGATAAAAATATATATATACGTAGAAGTAAAATAGGTAAAAAATAGATAGTATATGTACTGTAGGGCTATAATGTAGTTATTAAAGCTTACTATTAGAAAAGTTAATAATTATTTTTAAAAAACTAAACGATCCTATATAAAGCACGAGTAGAAAAAATATTATAATTATAAATTATTATAGTTATTATATAAGAAGTATATTAAAAAAAGTATATAATAATTACGTAATATAGTAAATATTTAAATAATTAATGTAAGATTATATAATAGTATAGTAATAATCCTAGAGAACGTAAGATTTTCTAAGTTATATAATTAAATTATATTATTTTTCTAAAATTATATTAACTACTCTAATATTAAAAATTTATACTTATTCTTAATTTAGAGCTAAATAATTTATAATTTTAAATTATAAGGAATTTTTTAAAGTAATTTACTAATATGAATTATATTATATAATATATTAATAATTAAAAATAGATAATTATAATAAAAAATAATAAGAAAAAAGAATAAGAAAGCAAAGAGTAATTAATAAAGAAAAATAAGTTATTAATAGGGACGTAATTAGAGATCCTAAAAAGTAATATAAAAAATTAAGATTAAAGAAAGGATACTAAAAGTCTTTTTAAGAAAAGATAATTATACTATTAAATAGAGTATAAAAAAATAAGTAATAAATAAAAAATATATATACTAACCGTCTCTATACAGTAAAAAAAATATTAAAAATATAATATAAATACATTTAATTAATTAATATTTTCTACTATATTAATAATGTAAAGAAAATATAAATTAAAAATAAAACATGTAGAAAAAAGTTATAAAAGTAAAAATAAAATAAAATTAGTCTATATGTAATTATAAAGTAGGTTTTTAAAACTTGTTAATATATTAAAGGAGGGTAATCTCATATACTCTTATTATAATATTTTATAATTTTAATATTAGCTATATTATTAAATTAATAAATCGAAATATTATAGTTTTTATTTAGAATTCTATTTAATAAATAAGAAAAGTATATTACTATATATTTAAACACCTAACTAATCTATTCTATTTATAAATAAGTACTATATTAATAAAGTTCCAGTATTTATAAATTAATTTATAATAAAATATAGTATATTACTAATTATACTTTAATATATTTATTTTAATAATTTTTAATTATAATAATATAGTTTCTATTTTTATATAATTACGGGGGAGGACATTAAAAAAGACAAATTAAAAAAGTTACTATTTTTAAAAATTAATATAAAATTAATTACTAAGCCTATAAATACGTGAATAATACCGTTGTAAGGAGAAAATAGTAGGGATATATATAAGTATTTTAGTTACGTTATATATATTACCTATATTAAATTAAAATTACCTAAATATAATTATTTTTTAAATCGCTTTTTTAGGTTTCCATAACTTTTCCGTTAGTAAATATATTTAAATAAAATTTTAACTATACCCTTTTAGGCCTAGTATAGGTTACGTGACTAGATTTTCGAAGTAGATTAGTAATCTAATAATAAAATTATATTAATTATAAAAATATTACTAAGACTTATATAATTACTTAATACGTAATATATTATTAATATTTTAGTATATAGTAATATCTTTTTAATTTTATAAACCTAGATACCTATTTCCTTAAAATGGCGCTAAATTTAACCAAACTTAAACCTAAAGTTAATCTTTTTTTAAAAGTAAATACTCCTATTTTAATAATTATTTCTACTTTAAAAAAATTCCTAAAAGTATTTATAATACAATAAGACGTATTAAAAATAAAGAAAAGAATAATTATAATATAAAAAAAGTCTATAAAGGGGATTTAAAAAAGTTAACTAAAAGAGATAAAAGAGCTATTAATAGAGACTTAACTAGAAGTCCTAAAAAAGAAAATAAAAGAATAATATTAGAAAATAATCCAGAGATTTCGACAAAATAGGTATAAAGAGTTTTAAAAGAAAAGAAATATAAAATTAATATAAGTAAAAAAAAACTAATAATTAATAAAGAAAACGCTAAAAAAAGAGTAAAATACGCTAAAGAGACTATAAAAAATTTAAAAAATATAAATTTAAAAAAGATTATATTTTTTAATAAGTTAGTAATACAAAGGGGTAGGGCTAAAAAGAAGTATTATAAAAAAAGAGGTAATAATAGAGTTAGAAGAGAACTAGCTACTAGCTAATTATAAAGTAAGTTATTTTAATTTTTTAAAATATTAAAATATATAACTTTTTATCTATTTTTAGGCTATAGTGTTAGTTTTTTAATATTAATTATATTAATTATTTTATAGGTCACGATATTTCCCTATAAGTTTATAGTATAATTTAAGTAGAAGATAGAAGTAATTTAGTATTTATTAAAATACCTAATTCTTTTACTTCTTATACTAGTAAGGACTATATAAATAAAGTCCTTATACCCGAAGTTAAATCACTTATAAAAAGGGGTTAGTTTTATAAAGTTTTTTTAACCCTTTATTTATTAATATAATATATATATATTATGTTATAATTATAATCTTAATATTAATATTAATTTAGGTAAGTAATTTTAATAATACAAGGTCCCTATTTATAAAATAATAGACGTTTTAAACTAGTTTAAAAATAATAAAATTACTCTATTTCCTTACCCAGCCTATAGTCCTGATTTAGCCCCTATAGAAAATATATAGGGTTTATTAAAAGTAAGACTAATTAAAAATAGCAAGGCTAATTTAGGGATAGTATCTAGTTTATAAAGTATAGAGGCCTTTAAAAAAGTAACTATAGAAGAGTAAAATAAAATACCTTAAAAAGTTATTAATAATTATATTTTATTACTCCCTAACTGTTATAAGGTAGTTATAGAAGCGAAAGGCTACTATACTAAATATTAGTAATTTATTATTTACTAGTTTATTATTAAAAATGTAAAAAAGTGACTTTTATATATAATTATATAAATAATATATAAATATATAAAAATATTAAATATACTAATATAACTTAGTATCTATTATTATCTATATAATAATAAGGAAATTTTACACCTTAAATAAAAAGTTATTATAATCTAGGCCGGCACTTATTTATTTAGTTATTATTATTCTTCTTATTAAACTGTCCCTTTATTATTAGTAAATTAGTTATATAATTATTAGAAGCTTAGCTCCGGTAGCTATTTAATAGTTACTTTTAAAGTTATAAAAATAAAACTAACTACGCTATTTACTAACTCGCGATACCCTAAGCGCTATTATTTATATTTATTACTTCCTATATCTTATAAGCTCCTATATCCTTAAATATACTAATTTTATATAGCTATTCCCTTAGTTGCCCTTTACGCTCTACGCTTAAAATAACCTCGTTACCTTTAACTCTAATTTTACCTTTACTTTTACTTATATAATAACCTTTACAACTTCCTAAATCTTAGTAATATTTTCTTTATTAGTTATTATTTATAGTATTTTATTTTTAATTTACCTATTATTTTAGTACTAATTAACGGTATTACGGAGGCCCTATTTAACTAAAAAATCTACTTATACGTATATCTATAGGTATTTAGTTTCCCTATTTTTTAAGTTTTATTCTACTATTTTTTAAAGTTATAGTAGTTTAAATACTTTTAGGACCCCTATATAAACAATATCTACGTCGCAGTATACCTTAATAATAATAATAATTTAGTAAATAACTAAATTATATTTTTATTTAAAGTACTTTTATAACTAGGCGCTTAACTACTAAGTAATTTTTTACTAAACGTTAGTTACAGTTTCTACAGTCTTTATAGTTATTATAATATTAACTTATATATAAGGCGGATTCCTATATAAAATACTTAGAATATAAATTTTAATAGATCTGGCCTACTATATATAATATATTATAGTATATATTAGCTAATTACTACTACAATAATAAGGTAACTTATAATAATAAAAACTATTATAAAGGAGATAACGCGTATAAGATAACTACAACCTACTTTATAGTGTACTCCTAATATAATATTCTTACTAAACTTTATTTTTTTTATTAGCTTTTTTTATTAGGAGCGTATATACTATTACTAGCTATATACTAGCTACGGCTGTAGCTAGTAGCTTAGTTAGTCTTAGTACAGCGCCTTTATTATCTCTTTTTTTATACGCCTTCTCCTACCCGTGTATATAGTAAAAGTATATATATTCTTATACTATTATTTTACTTTTAGGCTAGCCTATATCCTTTTTAACTTACTTTTAATAATTATAATCTAAATTAGGGCCCTAAAAATTTTCTATATTTACTAATTTTCTTACCCCTAAACCCCTTAATAAGTAGCACCTAATAAGTAGAATAGCATCCGCTGGTCTTTCTCTTTAAAATAGTATTACTTTTATATTTTTAGGCCTTAAAACTAAAAAGTTATATTATTTTAAAAAAGGTAACTTTTTTAGTTTATTATTTTTAATATCTCCCCCCTATAAAAAGCCACTACAGTCACACTATTTGTTCGATTAGTATATAAAAAAAATATATAATTAAAAATATATTATTATTATTATTATTAATACAATAATACTAAAATCTATAAATTTAGTAAAGTTTTAAGCTTTTTAGATTTTTATATAGTAAGATTACTATTAGTAACTACTTAATTAAAAAGGAAAATACTATATATATTAAATAATTAATAACTAGCTCTTAAAGATATTACGCTAAGTCTAATTAAAAGAGGTAGTATTTACTAAGATATATATATAATAACCGCTTAATAGTACTAAATGGTATTATAGTATAGGATAGTTTATTACTTTATATAGTAACTTATACCAGCAGATTTACTATTATAAATTAATAGTAAGGAAGTATTTATTAAAAAAGAGGTATTAATATATTATAACTATAGTACGTGTTATACCGTCTAAAGTACTATTTATTAATAATAGTATACTACTACTCTATAACCAAAATATATGCTTTTAGTATATTAAAATATAGAACTCTAGTAAAATATATATACTAAACTTATTTTAGTTTATACTATATAGTATGTTAAATAATTTAAGCTTTTAAATTAAACTAAATAAATTAGAAATATAAAGTAATAAGTATATATAATATAGCTAATACACTATTACTTATCTTTATATATAATCTATAATAGTTATTACTTAAATAAGGTAATTTTAAACTTTTTATTATAAAACTTTATTATCCTATAGGTAGAATCTAATAGGAATGGCTAATATACTTACTATAGTAGGTATAGTAAACGTATTAACATTAATTTATATAAGTATAGTATATACTAAAAGAAAAGTAAAAGAAGTAAAAAAATATAAAAAGAATAATGATTTAAAGAATAATAGTTTAAAAAGTATTTTTTTAATAAACGTTTAGTTATACTATTAACTAATAAAGAGCTATATAGGTAGTAGCTACTATTATTATTTAAATATATATATATTTATATATTAATCGAACAAAAAGTGTAGCTGTAGTGGCTTAGGGCGACTAAAAGGGGTTCGAAAAAGGAGGAGTATGTGTATACCTTTATCTATCCTATATATATTACTTATATAAATGTTTATAATGTACATTAATAATATCTTACCAAATTATTTTAAATTTTATAAACATTAAAAATTAGTAAAAATTAGTAAAAAGTATAAAATAGTATTATGTATCTTACGTAATTAAAATTTTATATAATTTTAAATATATTTCTAAATATTTTAGGCCTAATTAATAGTTAATAATATATATTTCAAATTTGGCTATCCTGGTTAGGTAATAATACAATCTTAGCTTTTTAGTATTTTATATAGTGTAAAATATACAATAAAAACTTTTTTGTAATCTTTACTATATAAGAAGTTATAAGACTTTAAATGTATAAAAATTTAAAAAGTCTTTTAGCCATTACTAATTTAATATTATAGTATACTAAATAATTATTATATTTTTAAACTTACTATATAGTTCTGCTTTTATTTAGCATTTTAAATTTTTAAAATTAAGTTAAATATATACTTATTTATATAACGTATAAAATCTCTAAATTGAGACATTTAATTCTAAATTTAAAATACTAAATATTTAGGTAAGAAATAATATGTAAAAGTTTTTATTTAAAGATTCTATAGTTATTACTAATATATACATATTTTATAGCGAATTTTATACCGTAGTTAAAAAGTTATAAATACGTAAAGTTAGGTAAAAAAAAAACTAAAGTTTAAGACTATATAACTAAGACAATAAATACGCTAAGCCTAATTAGGCTTTATTATACCATATTCTATAACCTGTCCTATATATGAACTTTATTTTTAATTGTTAAATATAATATTTATAGAGTTATTAAACTTTTAAAAGCTAATCTTTTTTAATTACGCTTTTTTTTATTACTCCACTGTAATATATAAATAAGATTAATAAAATATTTTATAAAATAATTATAACTATAAATAAAATAATATATTATAATTTAAGTATAAAATAAAATATATACTTACTATTATAGAAAATAAAAAAATTTTTATGTTAAGAAATCGATTAATAACTTTCTTAAACTTAATTATTATTATATAATATATAAATTAATTATTTATATAACTATAACTATAGTTATAATAAATTATAATATCTATTTTTATTTTTAGTTCTATAGTATTTTATAAATTCTATTTAATAGTTTTGTAATTTAAAATTTATTTAATTACAGGGGGGTAACAGCGAAATGGGTTAATCTAAAAAGATATCTTTTTTAAAATAATATAATTATATAAGTTATAAGCTAAAAAATACAAGATAAATGGCGTTTTAAAGAGAAAGGTCAGTAGATTCTACGTAATCTATTAGAGGCTGTTTACAGAGTAGTTTAGGGGTAAAAGAAAATAATAACTATAAATAATTTTTAAAACCTTACTCTAGTCTATTATAACTTTTTATTTAACCTGCGAAATTAGCCTATTGGTATTATTCTAATAATAGATACTATATTATATTAATATATAAATTACGTTTATATATTTATATATTCTTTATATAATTATTAATAAAAGTTAGATGTTCAAAATTTAAATAATTAACTAGTAAATAATATATTACTAGTACTTTGTATAGTACTCCTAAGATTCTATAAGTATTATATAATAGCTAGGGAGTAATAGAATAAAATTATTAATAACCTTATATAATTTTATATTTTACTATTTAAAAATAGCTCTTTAATAGCCTCTATACTTTCTAAACTTAGCTCTATACTTAAATTAGTATTTTTATTTTTACATAGTCTAGATTCTATATTATACTATATATCTTTTATATAGGCTAAATTAGTATTATAGACTAGGTAAAAAAAGAATATATTTTAATTATTTGTAAACTAGTTTAAATCGTCTATTATTTTATTAATAAGTGTATTACCTTTTTTAAATTACTAATATACATTAATATTATTTTAAAGTGTATAATTATAATATAATATATATATAGTAATATTATTATATTTAAAAAAGAACTAAAAAATCTATAAAGTTATTTACTCCGTTTTATCTTTAGTTTAACTTTAGATATAAAAACTTTTTTTATATAGTCTTTACTAGTACAAGAAATAGATAAATTTATTATTTTAGTAAATACTAAATTACTTTTATCTTTTAACTAAGTACCGTTTTAAATTTAGGATATTAAATTATAACCAATAAAATAATTAATATAATTAATATTAAAAGAACAAAACTATATTATAAAAATATATAAAAAGTAATATATTTTAATTTATTAAAATATTTTTTTTTTAAAATAAGTCTTTTATAGTAAGGCTACCTAACTATTTTAAGAAAGGTGCTTTATCTCCTGCGTAAACTAACAACCAGCTCCTTAATTCCTAAATTAATATATTACTAAATAAAGTAATATTAAATTACTAAGCAACACCAGATTAGGCCTAGTTCGCTACGCTAGACCTATTTAGGAATAGATTTTTATCTTATCTAACCTTAGATAGTAAGATATACCTATAAATATAATATATTCTATATAGGGATTTTAGCTTTTCGCAGTCTTATATAGATTCTTTAGTAGTACTCTATACTTCTAAAAACTCTACTTTTTACTAGTAAAGTAGGTGTATTTAAAGAATACTTATAATAAGGAGAGGAATTAAACCTTTAATATATAAATAACGTCGAAATTTAACGAATGTATATATTTCTAGACACTTATCCACTATACCACCCCACCTATTAGAATATTAAAATAACTTACTTTTTTATTAAGTAATACGTAGTTCTTTTTTTAACTATATTAGTATACCTTGTTCTATAATACTTCTTTCTAATCTCTCCTATTTATAATATTAACTTATTAGAATATATTACTTTATTACTATATATAATATTAATATTTTTACTATTTTCTATAGCGTATATTAATATATTTTTTTTTTAAATTTTCTATATTAGTTATAGGTACTTTTATTTATATTAATATTATAACAATTTTCTATAAAAATACCTTTATAGGAATATTTTTAATATGTTACTTCTATTTTCTAATTATTTATAACTATTTTCTTTTTCAGGGGTTTTAATTAAGTCTTTATTATTAATTCTTTTTACTCTTTAAAATATTTGAGGAACTCTACTTCTATTAACTTTATTTATATTATTATTATTATAATTTTATTTTTAATATACTATATAGTATTATAAACACTTCTATAGGATTTTTTAAAGTAACAATAATAATTAGAATAGAAGTATTTACTTATAAAAAAAGATTAATTAAAAATTTAAGTTTTATTAAATATCGCGCCATATTAAAGGAACAGAAGTCTAGATTTAAAAAATTAAAAAGAGAATATTATATACTATAATATTAGTAATATATTCTATAAGTAGTCCCTATATAAGTATAGACTAAATTTTTATTATTAAAATAATTTAATTATTAGGTTACTAATATAGTTTAAAAAACCTAGTTACGTAATCTACACTAGGCCTAAATAGGTATAGTTAAACTTTTAGTTAAATATATTTTATAACTAAAAAGTTATAGCAGCCTAAAAAAGGGATTTAAAAAATTATCTTATTAAGGTAAGTTTAATTTATTATCCGTAATTAATAAGTAGTAGGTAAAATAGCTATAAAATTCTTTATAATTTTCTCTTTACAACGGGATTAGTCTGGTATTTTTAGACTTATTAATTAATTTTCTAGTAATTGTTAAAAAAGATAACTTTCTTAATTAACTCTTTCCTCTTTCACTCTACTGTAATATATTATATATTCTTTTTCGACACATTGAGTATAAAGGCATACACATACTCCTTCTTTTTTAAAACCCCTTTTGGTCGCCTACACAGCCACTACAGCCACACTATATGTTCGATTAGTATATAAATATATAAATATATATATTATATATATATACTATTAAATATATTAAGTTAATAATATATATTATATTTACTTTAATTAATAAAATAGATATAAATAGTAATTTTTATTTATTTTTTGTTTTATTACTATATCTTTTTAGAACTTAAAAGTATATTTTATAAAAAATATATTAAAAATGCACTAAATGTACAATTATTATAAAACTATAATTTATAAAGTCTTTATATATTATAAAATATACACTTTTAATTTTTAATATTAAAATCTTTTTCGACACATTAAGTATAAAGGTATATATATACTTCTCCTTTTTTAAAACTCTTTTTAGTTACCTATATAGCCACCACAGTCACACTCTTATTTTAATTAATATACACATATATATATAATATTAAAATAATTCTCTATACTTTCTATTATAAAAGAATTAGCTTTTACTATAGATTTTTATTTATATAATAAAGTTACTATTAGTAACTATCTAATTAAGAAGATAAGTACTAAACATATTCTATAAACTTATAACTAATATTTAAAAGGTTTTATACTAAGCCTAATTAAGTAAGATAGTACTAAGATATACACGTAATAACTACTTAATAGTACTTAAAAGATTTATAGTTTACTATAATTTATTACTCTATATAGTAACTTATATTTATATATTCACTATTATAACTAATCGTAAATAGGTATTTATAGAAAAAATTTAGAAAATATAATATTAATAGTATATAATATAACGTATAAAATAAAACCTTTATTAATTATAGTACTACACTTTTCTATACCTAATAAACTATAAAATAGATAATTTATTTATAATATATATATAGATTTTTATATTATAAGCTTTTATAGTATATCCTATAAAACATATATACTATAGAAGATATATATTAAATAAATAAGTATAAGAAATAATAATAAAGTTAAACTTAAAATAAATAACCTCTTGTAATTAGTACAAAATAATAGTAGCGCTTACGTAACTTTTAGTATAATACTATATAATAATACGTCTAATATAACCTAAGAATAGAGTATATTTATAGCAGCTATTATTAAAAGGTTAAAAATTTAATTAAAGTATAGATAATAAAATAGAATATCTTATAAATTAAATAAAGAGTTAGTATTACTAGCACTTTTAAATACCCACTCGATATTTAAAGTCTAAGAAGACATATAATTATAGTTCTAAAAAATTTATTAAAATAGCTAATAATATATAGAGCTTTTATAAATAAATAAGAATATTATATAAAAGTAATAAAGTATTTTAAACACTTTATATAAGAGTAGGCTATATAACTCTAGGTATATTATAAGGCTATGGGTATATAATATTATAAAAGCGTAGTAGGTACGTAAAATCTAAATATAAAAAAAAAATTTTTAAATTAGACTAGAAGAATTATAAAAAAAATAATAGCTAAAATTAAAATAATAAAAATAAATAATCTAGTGTATAACTAAATAAAATAAAATAATAGAGTTTATATAAATTACTTTATTATAACCTTAAAACCTCTAGATTTCTGTTCTAACTAGACTATGAAGTTAAATAATATTTTATATATATTTTATTTAAGAGAATTTATTTACTGTTTTAATATAAAAATAATTTATTATACTTTTAAATTCTAAAGAATCCTCTTCGCCTATAACTAGTCAACTATATTAATAAAATAAATAATTTTATTTTAATATTTTATTATATTTATTTAAGCTTAGTTATTATATAAATTACTAAATAACTATATAGATTATTAAATACTTTATATAAATTATTAACTATTTTCTATAATTATATATATATATAATACTTTATAAAATTATTTTTATAATATAATTTAGGGTTTTTCCTATTTTATATATATACTATTGTTAATATAATTACTATAGAGATGTATATACTTTTTTTTAAAAAAAAATTTATTACTTATCTCTAACTAATATAACTATATTTTTTTTTACTTTTATATAATATATATAATTTCTCGTAGATATTTCTAATTACTATAATAATATTCTTTTACTTAATTTTATATAATATATATATTAATATATAATCTATACAACGTACTTTACAAAAGAGTCGTCCACCTATTAGAAAGTAAAAATTTTAATTTTTAAAGATTAATAACTCTTTTAATATAAGAGCTATTGTAAAAAAAGTTAATTTTATTTAAAGCCCTAGGTGGGCTCTATAGCGTAGGCTAACAGCGATAATTATAGATTATATAATAAAGAATTTATTAAGTTAAAAATAAACGTACTTTATATAACATTTATACTCTGGAACTATAAAAAAAAAATTATAATAAATCTTATAACTATTGTATTTTATTTATTAAAAATTAATATATTAGTTTATAAAGGTTATATAGTGTGTAGTCTAGTATAAGAGCTATTATAATGCTTAGGATTTTTTAAAAAGTTTTATAGACTTAATAGATTATATAAGCTTATATAATAGATATAACTAAGCTTTAAGTTTATAAAATATTCTTCTTTTATAGTAAAAATAATATAAAGAAGCTAAAATAACTTTATTATCTCTATAATACTTATAATTTTATTTAAACTTAGAGTTATTCTATATATAAAGGTTTACTTTACATAATAGTTCTTATACTAGACTGTACCCTATATAACTTTATCTAATTATATATTTTATACTAATAAGTAATCTCTAAAAGTTATAAAATTTATTATAATATTTTACTTATAATTATACGAAATAAACGTTATATACTTTGTATTTTTAGCTTAATAACCTCTTTATTATATAATATATAATGAAGGTATACATATACTCCTCCTTTTTCGAACCCCTTTTGGTTGCCCTAAGCCACCACAGCCACACTCTTTGTTCGATTAATATATAATATATAATTATAGTTTTTAGTCTATATTATAGAGCTATATTAAAGATTTAAGTAGAATAAAAAAATTTAAAATAGATCTTATATTAAAAAAGTTATTAAGTTTTAAATGTTAAAATTTTTGCTTCCTAATAGATAGACGACTTATTTAGGTAATTAACTCGGTTGTAGTATATATTATAACTCTTTTAAATAAATTAAAATTTTTATTAGTTTATATAATAGAATAATAGAATAGGTATTTTAAATTTATTATACTAGTACGTTTATTTTTATTATTACTCTAGTAACTATTATTATTAATATAAACCTAACCTTAATTATAGTAAATAATATATTTATATATTAATTAAATAAATAGTGTAGCTGTAGTGACTCGAAACGACTAAAAGGAATTTTAAAAAGGAGGAGTATATATATATTTTTATTATAGTAAATAATAAATTTGATTAATAAAATTATATTTTTAAATATAATCTTATCTTATTAACTTTTAATTTTATTCTATTCTAACTATACTGTAACTTTTTTTTTAAATATTTTTTTAAATTTTATTATTTTAGATAGCTTACAGTTATTTAAGTTATTTAAATTATTTTTATAGTATAGTATTTAATCTCCTCCCCTCTATACTAGAGTATTTAAATATACAAGTCCTCCGCTTGTACTTATGTATTAGTACCCTCGAATTTCTTGATACGTATATTGACTAGCCAGCAGCTACCGACCCTCACTTACAGTTCTGCGTTCGCCTAGCTAGTATATATTCTTAAGCACACACGCTGTCACATGCGTGAGGGTAATTAATATAAATCTATAGATTTGGAATCTTGGAATGGATTAGTATCTAGCAATTTTCCTACGCCCGCTGTAGTACCTAACTAATGGTTTAGTATACAATATAGATGCCGAAAACGCGTCTTTCTCTATGTACTTTTAAACCGTCGGCCTTCCGGTACAAAAGGGAAATGAAGATATAGCTAGTGGATAATGGTACAATTCTTATTGACCGTTGTATTACCGATCCTGGATAAACAACGTACCAAAAAGCCCTGTCTGCCACCCTTATGATCCACGTTCAGCGCGCTAGACAGCTCACGCCTCCCTCTCACATATCGGAAACTTCGCCTGAGAAACTCATAAGTAAGAATCCTACTCTGCCATGCGCCTTCCCTTTGCCAGCTCCTCCATCCTCTGTGTGTACTTGCCGGGCAGCGGCACCACCGATCCCCACTCGCCCGCCGCGTCGGCAAAGTCGATCATAGCCCACAGCTTATCGTCTGTCAGCTCGCAATGCGTAACCTGCTTATCCGGATTCATCTCCATGAAGATTTTGCGGTAGCGCGGCTGCTTGATCATGCGCCTCACCATGGCCGGGTACTCCCGCACGTACTCATCGATTACGCGCGGATCGGTGAGTTTGGCTAGGGCTTCGTCGGGGTGGTACGGCTGCAGGAAGTTGTCGAGCCAGCGGAGGTCGGAGGCGTGGCCGTCGCAGGGATCGAGCTGCTGGATGAGGCGCCGTGTGAGGCGGAGGGCGAAGAGGCCAATGATGAGGAACTCGGGACGTTGCGGAGTCGGCGACTGCTCGTTCTGGTGCGGTGGTGCATGCTGGGGTAAAGTGCCTTGCAGCGACGACATGGAGGGAAACTGGTCTGCTGGCTGGGATGCAGCTTGAGGCCCACCGTGGTTACCGATCATCGGCGAAGTAGCCTGGGCGAAGCCCTGTGCTGGCGACATGTACGACTGAGGGTAGGTATTCGCTTGTGGGTATACATCCTTTTGCGGCTGCGAGACCGGAGGCTGACCGCTTGGTACGGTAGCATGAGCGGAGGGCTGCTGGTGCATGGTAATGCCCTTGAATCGATTCGCGAGACGTTCACTGTGCGCTGTGTGGGACGGAGCCGGAGCCTGAGTTGGGTAGGCATTAGGATAGGGAGGTGGGTACGGTGAAGAGATTGGTACATTGGGCGGCGGTCCGGTTACGCTTGCATACGGTGCAGCACGTGCATTTGCTCTTTCCGCTTCTGTGCGGATCCGATACGGATTGGCATAAGGATTCGGGGTGCCGTACGGTGCCATGATCGGAGTTATGGTGTTAACGACGTGGGTAGTGAAGACAGCGAGAAGGCGGCCGATGACCGATTTACGTATCCAAGTTTGCGCCCGTGAGGTGAGGTGGATATCGGATTTTGCAAACGCACGCAAGTGAAGCGTGGTGGACCTGTGACGGCAAGTGCGGACTACTAGCGCGATTGCAGACTGACGTCGACTCGAGTCTCCTCCAGACGAGCACCCCATTCTCCATTTCAGTGTGAATGGATTCGCCGTGGGCGGCGGCGGCAAGCAGCTGCCGCCACGCCTTGTGCCGATAGAAGTTTGAGCTCCATCCCGCCATCTCGGGCGGTACATGATCCTCGAATATTTACCCTGCTTGTATTACCTCCTGGGGTAACACAGGGCATGAAAGCTCACGCTCTAGCGGTCCCATGTCGCCCACTATCGCATAACTATTCCTTCTACTCTTGCTCGTCAATTCCAGGCGGCCATCGACCGCTGTAGTTGGAAAAGACGTCGCATAGCCACTCCACAATGACACCGTGCATCCTCTCCGCCGGCTCAAGCCTCCCCTACTCCTTTCTGACGCCCTTGAAGGGGAACACATAAAGGCATGTGATTGTCCGTATATTTTGCACCACTGCACACCGCGAGCCTGCCAATCATCTCTACACTGCGTCTTGGCTCCGTCACGGCAAGCTTTTCATCCATCTGCTCGTCCTCATGACAGAACATGTCGTGCTCGGCTCTGACCAGCAATATGTTTCGCGCGAGGCTATCCCGGGATTCAAATATGCCGGACTCACTCCCCCGTCGGTGAGGGAATGTTTGTTAGCTGGGCCGAAGTACAACCGCATCATGCCAGCGCCGTCGCCGCCGATGAAGTCGGAGATGAGATCCGGTCTCGTGACCATCTTCGCATCGCCGTCCGGGACCGAGTGAACCGGGCGGTAGACGGCCGCTACTCCGATCAAATTAGTTCGAAGCCGGGAGTCTTGCGCCACGGCCAGGAGGTTTCCGCCAGCGGAACTGCAACATCGTAAGTGCAAAGTTGGCCAAGCGTTGATCTGTATTGTCGTAATCGGCTCTATTGCCCGAAGATGGGTAATACGAGGACATATTCACTTTGCACCAAGGGGTTTGACCTACCACGGAGCACTACTCAATTACGATCAACAGGCAGCTCCTCATCCTCGGTCACAGCGAGTATCAGCGCAACCACGTTCTCGTACGCAGTGGAAACTTGTTCTGTGGGTCGACGCTGACGGCCACACACTGAACACTTCCGGCCAGTTGGCGAGCTAGGGGGTCGTCGGCTGCCGGATTGTTGACGACGAAGCCGCCGCCGTGGGCGTGAATGACGAGTGGAAAAGGGTAGTCCTTGAGAAGGTGTCCCTTGGGAAGATGCGATGGGCGAACAGGTTGGGACAGCAAGCGCATATTTTGGTGAGGTTGAGCTGGGTATTGGGAGAAAGGTAGGAGGACCGGCGGATGTGGAACGACGTGTGGACGGATCAGGGCGTACTTTATTTAGGTACTCGAGCGTCGACATGGTGGCTTACCCTCCTATTGCGTTCCCTCGTTGAGACAAGATAGTTCTTACTACGATACCCGGTGAGTATCGAAAGTGTTAGTCCTGAAACAGGTGCATATGATTGCTATTTTATGAACGACAGGACTGATTGCGGCAACGAATAAAGAGACTAATGGATGTTACTAAGGTGAAAATGAATGCGTGTCGTTATATCTTTAAGGCACACTAGATATGGTGGTATAGCACGCCTGCGGATCCGATGTTCTAAAGTATTCTTCAATCGCGATGCCGTTGGGCGGATGCCGCTTGGTCTGGTGTCGGCTGAGATATCGATTGAAAGCAACTGAGTCTTCGCGCTATTCTAATTTAATTATAGCTTTTCGCATTTTAGTATTAGTTTAAAGTCCCCCATTTTTTTTAAAAAAAAAGAAGCAAGAAAGAAAATAGAATTTTTAATAAATGGGCTAAAATACGTATTATAAATATAATATTTTAGAGCTTATATTACGAGTTTATAAAACTTTCTAAAATAGATAATTTATTTATTCTTTATATATATATATTACGGCTATTTAACGCTTATTTCTATATAAATTATTTTAACTATTTTAGTTTTAAATACTAGTGATTTTTAACTTATTCTGTTTCTAGTTATAAGTTTACTACTTTAAAAGTAAAAAAAGTGTATTTTTATATACCTAATTACTAAAATTATTATTTCTTAAACTTTACTTAAAATTATAAGTATTTATTTTATAATTTTTAGTTTTATAAATCTAAAAAATATCGCCTATTTATATCTTAATAATAATTTATACTTTTAGTTATTATATACTTAGTAAACTTTATAAGTAATTACTATTTAAATATTATAATATTAAAAGTAACTTTATTACTATTATTTATTAATAGTGCTATTATTAATTTTATAAATAACCTAATATAAAGGTATATATATATACACCTCCTTTTCTAAAAGCCCTTTTAGTCGCCCTAAGACATCACAGCCACACTATTTGTTCGATTAGTATATAAATATATAAACTAACTATTATAGTATATATATAATATAAAATATAATATATACTCTATAATATTTACGATTTTATTAATTTTATTCTACTACAGCCACACTATTTTTTCAATTAGTATATAAATATATATATTAATTTTATTACTTTTATTAGTTTAATAACTTTTACTTATTATAGAAATATTAAAAATAAAGATTATAAAATTTTTTTATAACTATTATATAAAAAGAGATAAAGCGTAGCGTTAAGATACTAGTCTAAAAAACATATAGACAAAAAAAAGTTAATTTTCTAAATATTATAAAAAAAATAAGCGTGTATAAAAATTACGAAAGATATTTTTATTTTAGTTAATAAATTTATAGCTATAGTATATAACTTAGTATATAGCTTAGCGTACTAAAGTTTAGTATGCTAGGGCTATAATTATTTTTATTCTTTTTTTTCTTTAGGCTAGATACTATAGTACTAGTAATATTATAATACTTTTACCGTATTATATTATTAAAGTTATATAATAGAATTTAGTATATTAACTTAGATACTAGCGTAGTATTTATTTTTAGTAGTATAGTTTATAGAATATAGTTACTAATATTTATTATTAGTATACTAATAGTAATTTTATATATCGTAATTACCCTAAAAAATAACATTATAATAATTATAAATAGAGTTACGTCTTGTATACCTATTTATAAGAGTATACCTAATAATAACATATATATATAAGCAGTAAAAGTAGTTATAAAATACTTATTAAGTATAATAGCATACGTAGGAGGCCTTAATATACTAAAAAAAAAATACTATAATACTATATACCGCCTACTTACTAGAGATGAAGATAAGAGAAATAAAAGAGATAAGTATATAGTAATAATAGTGGGAGAAGATATTAAACTATACGTACTAGTATAGGACGTCTAAATATAGTATCCTATAGATAATAATTATAATACTAATCTAATTATACTATAAAACATTAAGCTATAACAGCTTATAATAAGGTTATATACATAAAATAGTTAAAAAAATTAAGAATAAACTTTATAGTTAAAATAATAAATAGTTTATAAGTATAGAATATACTTTACATAGGAGTATTTATAAAGTTATATTAAATAATCTATCGCTAGCAACGGTAAATAGTAAAATATAAAATAAATATAATAACTATTACGCGTTAATAGAAAAAAAATATAAGTAAGTATAAGTTTAGGTTACGTAAACGTATATATATACGCATAAATATTAGTAGGTATTTATATATTATAGTAATAGAGAATTGGCGAAGGATTCGGAAGACTATAACTATGTATAAATAAATAGTAGCTCTTTAATACTATCTATACGTAGTCAAAGATTAACTTGATAGTTAAATATAAAATAATAATAATTATTTATAAAGCCGAAACAGCTTTAATATTATAACTCTACTATAAAAACTTTTAGATACTATATTTATTTAACTAATTTACCTAGTATAATAACCTAAGTATTAAATATTAAAGCTAAATTAATATAATATTAGTTTAAAAGTTTGTAAATACTAATTAATTACACTACGCTATAAATAAAAATATTATAATTTATTTAATTATTTACATTTTTAAATAAAAGCTTTTAACTACTAGTGTAAAAATTAAAAATACTATATAATAATAATATTATACCTATGTAAAAACAGTAGAATATAGAAAATTAATTTATAAATAATAATATTATATATTAAAACTCTTTATATTAAAATAGAAATATATAAACCTAGTAATATTTAAAGTAAATTAATTATTATAAATATTTTTACAATTATTAATTAAAAATTTATATTTAAAAATATAATACTGCTTTTAATAAAAGTATAATTTTTTTTAAACAGGATTATAATATTAATAATTAAGTTAATTTTTAAACATTTTAAAATATTTATAATATTTAGTTAGTAGAGCATATTATTCTAATTAAATAGTTTCGAGTTTAAAAATAAAAGTAAGCTGTACTAATTTTCTTATAAATCTAATAAATATTTTTAAAGATTTATAAAGTACTACTATTTATTATTAGTATAAAAATATATTTATATTTATTAAATCGCCCTATTTATAAAAAAAAATAATTAAAAAAAAGCTTTTAGAGTGCTTTAAACTTTTTTTTTTTTTTGAAATAAGTCTTTTTATATTAAGGCTACCTAACTATTTAAGGAAAGTGCTTTATCTTTTAAATAAACCAGAACTAGCTCTTTAATTTTTAATAATCTAAATTATTATTTACTAAATAGTTATACTAAACTACTAATCTATTACCTAATTAGGACTAGTTTGCTACGCTAGGCCTATTTAGGTATACATTTTTATCTTATCTAATTTAAGATAATAATTTTAGTCTAAATATTTTATTTAAACTTTTAGATATAATATATTTTATATAAGGATTTTAGCTGTCTGTAGTCTTATATTAATTTTTTAGTAATACCCTATACTTCTAAAAATTTTATACTTTATTATATAAAGTAGACGCGTTTAAAAAATACTATAATAAAAAGAGGAATTAAACCTCTAATACGCAGAAAACCTTAAAAATTTAAAAATTTTTAGTATTTTTAGATATATGTTCCCACTATACCACCCCGCCGTCTTAAACTTAATAAAATAATAACCTTTTATAAGCTACTAAAGTCGCGGAGTAATATAGTAGGTATATACCTAAAAATACTAAAATTTTATAAATTTTTAAAGTCTTCTATATATTAGATATTTTATTCCTCTCTTTATTATAGCGTTTTTTAACTACGCCTATTTTTTAGTAAAAAATAAATTTCTTAGAAGTATAGAGTACTACTAAAGAATAAATATAAAATTATAAAAAGCTAAAATTAATATATAGAATACGTTATATCTAGAGGTATAAGTAAAGTATTTACTATCTAAGGTTAGATAAAATAGAAAATTTATTCCTAAATAGGTCTAGCGTGGCGAACTAGGCCTAGTTAGGTTAACTAGATTAGTAATTTAGTATAACTTTATTTAGTAAATAATAATATATTAGTTAGGAATTACAGAGCCAGTGGTTAGTTTGCTAAAATAATAAAGTACTTTTATTAATAGTTAAATAGCCTTAATATATAAAAGGCTTATTAAGAACTAAAAATAGGATACTAAAGTAAAAGAAATACATTAATTATAATAGTTTATAATATAGAAAATTTAGTAAATTAAAATTCTCTAGCTCTATAATATATATACTTATTTATTTATTTTTTATTATAAGTAACAACTTATAAATAATAATAGTATATATATTATATAAAACTATAATATTAATATATATATTTAAAATATTATTATAATTATAGTACTACTATATATTTTAAAATAATAGATTACTTTTTATTATAAAATCTTTTAAAGAATTTAATAATAATTATATTATTTATATTAGAATATAACCGTTTCTAATATTAAGAATAAATATCTAAATAATTAAAAAACCTTTGGTTACACTAAATAAAAAATCTATTTAAAATGTTATATTACAGAGGGACGATATTAGGATAGAATTAATCTATAAAGTTACGTTTTTTAAAATGATATACCTTTTTAGTTATAAGGCTTAAAAATACGTAAATAAAATTATTTTAAAAAGAGAAACTAGTATATTTTGTTTACACTATTAGCGGCTGCTTACTAAATCCCGAAAGGATAAGAACAATTTAGTAAATATTTAGAATTTTTAGACCCATATTTTAGACTATTATAACGTTTTATTTAAGATATAAAACTGGCTGGTTTTTATATATATTATAGTAGTCTATATAATATATAAATATATAAAATATTTTTATATTTATACATTAAGGATATAATTATATATAAAAGTCACTTTTTTAAATTTTTAATAATAAACTAGTAACTAATATATTACTAGTACTTAGTATAGTATCCTTATAGTTCTATAAATATTTTATAATAGGTAGGGAGTAATAAAATATAATTATTAATAACTTTTTATAATTTTCTATTCTACTATTTAGATATAGCTCTTTAATAGTCTCTATACTCTTTACACTTAATTCTATACCTATATTAAGCTTTTTCTTTTTATTTAGTCTAGATTTTATATAATTCTATATATTGTTTATATAGACTGAATTAGTGTTATAGGCTAGATAACAAAAAAGATACCTAAATTATTCTTAAACGGGTTTAAAACGTTTGTTATTTTATAAATAAGGGTGTTATCTTGTTATAATTACTATTATAAATTAATATTTATAGAAGGTTTATAATTATAACATTATATAATAATATATATATTATTATAGTAAAAAAAGACCTAAAAAATCTATAAAGTTACTATTATAACTTAGGTATATCTGCTTTAGATAGGAGCGTACTTACGTAATAAGAAATATATAGTCTACACTATAGGGCTTTAGCTAAATAGTAATTTATCTTTCTACTTTTATAAATAAAATATACTTAATTTATTTTAGGTATTATATTATATTACTACTTTACTCTAATTGCTAATATTTAAATCGCTCTTTTATTTTTAAGAGTAATCTAGTATTATATAGTTCTAAAAGAGTTTTATTGTTTTATTATATATAATACGTTAGTTCTATAAAATACTAAAATTAATAAGAAATTTAAAAAAATAATCTGAAGTTTTCTTTTAGTATTTTTAGTACTTGAATTTTTTAAAATATTATATATGTCGTAAAAATACTACTATTAGGTCTATTAGAGTATAATAAGCCGTAAATAGCTACGAACTATTATAGTTAAATACTTTTATTTTAATTACAACTCTTTATATTTACTAATTTAAAGAAACTATACGCTTAGCTTTAATAAGTTAAGGATAAAAAATAAATAAAGTAACTACTTACTATAATATTTATTATTATTTTAATATAGGCCACTAAACTATATTTATAAAAAACTTACTATTTTATAGAGTTATACTATTCTAGCCTTTATTTTAGCTATATATTTACTAACGCTAAAGGCTCCCTATATTTATAACAAAAAGGGTAAATATAACTTTAACTTCTAGTAGAATAATTATAAATATTATTTTTACTAATTATTAACCTATTTTCTAATAGAAATTTTAAAGGTTAAATTTACTATTACCTATATTAATAATCCCCTTTAAACTACTTAAAATGCTAAAATTATTTTAAAATTTATTAATAATTTATATTAGAAAGAAACTTAAGATTTTTTAAAAGTTAAAAAACTAACCGCCCTTAGCGGACTACTATAATAGTTTAATAAAGCTAAAATTAATTTTAAATAAACTATTTAGTAGTTTAAGTAGTTGTTTATAAAACTTTTAGACTATATTTCTCTTTTTTAGAAAAAGCTAAATATACTTAAAGCTAGGAAGAGGCCCTAATAGGTTTAATATTTTATAAGCTATTTATCGTAATATTAAGACTTATATACCCTATCTAATTACGGGTTAATTACGTAACTATATAAGCTAATTAGTTACCTATGATATATATATTTAGTCTCGATTATTTTATTTAATAAAGAGCATTAATTGCTTTTTTATTTTAAACATAAATATTATTTAGTTTACTATAATTATAAACTTAGCACTTTAGAACTATAGGATAATTCTCCCCACGTAACCTAATACTAGTAAGTACTTATTTTTATTTATTTTAATTATTTTTTACTATTATACTACTATATTTAATTATTAAACTAAGTCTGTTTCCCCCCTTTCTTAATTACCTATTAATTAGTCTATTATAATAACTAACTTAATCCTAATAGAGCTTTATTAGCTAATAAACTATTTAAGCTAGTTTAATTAGTATATATAATATTAATTTCTTACTATATAGAAGGAGATTTTAAAAAAAGTTAATTTTAAAAAAAAAATATTACTCCTATAGAAGATTATTAACTATAGTACCCTTTACTCTCTATCTAATTAGCCTTTTTAGATACTAATAATCCTATAATTAGGAAATAATATAAGAAAAATTTTAAAGAATATAAAATATAAGTAAAATAATACTCTATATAAATCATAAAGTATAAAGTACTATTTACTAATTAATTTATAGATAATAATTACTTTAAGAACCTTAAAGAGTAGGTAAATGAAATATTATACTTTAATATTTTGGGGCTAATAATAAATAAAATTTTTAATTACTAAAAGCTAATACTTTAAGAGATAATATATATATTTAGAGCTAATCTTATACTAACTAATACTAATACGTAGAATTTAGTATAAGTATAGTATTATACTTATTTTAAAAAGGCTAAGTATAGAAAATAAAATCCTAAGTAATAGTATTATAAATAGAAACTCTATTATAAAAAGGCGCGTATATATAAAATACTTAACGTAAAAGAAAAAATAATTTTTTATAATTTTTTAATTATATTACAGTAAAAAATAACTTTTAACTAAGCGGAATTAATAGAGCGTAATATTACGCGTAATTTAATAGTTAAATAACCTTTTTTAATTTTAAACAAGATTAAAAATAGTTTTTTTTATAATATTATAATAGTAGTTGTTACCTACTAATTATAAAAAAGAATTAGTAGTATTTATAATACTTAGTAGACGCCGTTTTAATACTACCTTAAATACTAATAAAAATTAAAATAAGTATTAAACTAAGCGTAACTCTACCTATCTATACTTAAAATTAGCTTATTATTACTAAAAACTAATTTATTACTACAGGCTTAAGACTATACTTATAAAAAAATACCTAAAAGAATTACTACTAATTATACTTTCTAGTATTAATAAAAAATCTTTTTACTTATTTATAGTGGACTAAATATACAAATCTATAAAAAAACATAAAAAAATAACAGGTTTAAAAATTAAAAGGTAAATACTAATACTAAAATAGTATTTTTAAAAAAAATTATAGTAGCTATTATAGATTCTTTAGTATTTATATTTATTATTAAAAAGAATATAATAGTTTATAATACTATAGTGTTTAAAATATATTTTTTTATTAAAAATATTATTCTAAATAGTAGTACTACTGTATATTTTATTAATAATACCTTAATACTTATATTTAAAACGTTTAAAAAAGTTACTAAAACTAAACTATTAAAACTAAAATATAAATATTAGTAATTATTAAAATGGGCGACTAAATTCTAAAGTAAGTTTTCTATAGTATAAACAGCTATTATATAGAGAATTTAGTACTTAAAGACGTTATAGTAGTAGAAGGCTTTTATATTAATATTATTGTTAAAACTTATTTAGAGAAGGGTAGTATTTAGTATTTAGGTTTTAATTATACATTGCGTATACGTATATTAACAGAAAATATTATTTTTATAAAGTTATAATATAAGTATAATCTTACTATTATTAAATATAAACTAATTACTTTTACTTTATAATTAATACTGTAATAGAAAATTATAAAACTTAAAAATTATAAATGAATTATTTTTATATAAATAGTAAGTAGATATACTACTAGTAATTAGGGTATTTAAAAAAAATAGTATTATAAGTATTAGTATAGTATATTTAGAATATTAAAATTAATAGTATAACTTATTTAAAATCTGTATACTACTGTACTATTTATATAATATAAGTAATTTTTAAAAGATTAAGAAAATAATTACTATAACTGTTTTTTAAAAGTAATATAATATCTTTTTAATATACTAATAGGCAGATTAGGTGAGTAATAGAGTATAATCTTATAGAAGAATTTGAGGTAAAAAATTTATAATTATAACTTCTATTTAAAGGGCTTAGAATTAATTATAAAAGTTTTTAAAAATTTTACTAAACTACTTTTTACGTAATATAATTTTAAAAATTATATATTTATTTAAAATAATAATACTGCTACAGTACTATAGTATAATTAGTTATACTTTAAAAAATAAATAGATAATTAAAGAATTAAGCTTATTATAATCCTAAGATATATTTATAAACTAAATAGTAGTGCTAAGAGGGCAGACTAAAAAATAATTCTAAAGGTAATTAAATTATAATTAAGCGCTAATCTATATACTAAGTTTTAGGCTAAAATAATAGATACTATAATATAGTTATATAGAATAAGTCTATTATTATTTTATAAAATACGATTACTAAATAAAATATTTAATAGTTAGTTTAAGTAGTACTTTAGATAGTAAAAGTCTATAATTATAAAAAATATTACGGCGGACTTACGTCCTAATTAGAATAAAATTTATATATATAGTTACTATACTTACTTTTTAAATAAAAAACACTTCGTAGACTGTAATAAGCGTAGATTTAAAGTAAACCTATAAGACTATATTAGGTATTTAGTAAACTATTATTATATAAACAGAGATAAAGTGTAGCGTTAAGACACTAGTCTAAAAAAGGTATAGGCTAAAAAAGTTATTTCCCTAGTATTATACTTTTAATGTTTATAGAATATAGGTTTTAGTACTTAATTAGGTAATTACAACTTATAATATTATTTTTAATAAAAAGGTTTTTTGTAAGAGAATATCTAATTATAGAATACTTAAAAAAAAGTAGTTTTAGGTATTAAAATACTCTATAAGAATAAATTTATAAACTTAGACGTAGTATTTAATAATATATACTTATTAAGCGAGTCCGATAAGTAGATAAGAAATAAGAAATATTTAAATTTAATTATAAACTTAGGGGTGCCAATTATAGTTAGTATAAAAAAGTAGTAGACTAAACCTCTTTTAGTACTACTAAAAATTTAATAGTTATATAGGATAATTACTTAGCTAGTAATTATTTAAAAATCTATATAATATTAAATAAATAATTAGAACTTATAACTTTAAAAGTAACGCTAGTGCTAAACTCTACTTAGAATAATTTTATATAAGATTTAGGAGTACCTAATAGCTCTTAGAAAATATATAAAACTAGAAAAACTAGTTTATTAGATTTTAGAGAAAATATTTAAAATTTTTAATATAATTACTTTATAACTATCTCTTAAATTATAAATAATTTTTCTACTATTATAAATAAAATAAAAATACTACTAGCTTAATACTACTAATAGTATAATTAGGGTTAGGTAATATAAATAAATAAAAGGTTATAGTAATAGAGACCTAAAATTAAATATATAAATTTACGTTTTTATTTAAGGCAATCTAAGGATAATAATCTAGACGATTAGCTAGGTGGTAGAATAAATTTTATAAATCCCTATATAGTAATTGCAGATCTATAAAAGAATAATTTTTTAATTAATATTATATATATATTCTTTTTTAGCGCTATAGAGGTATAGGCTAAGTTATAAATATATAGTACTTTTAATACTATAGTAATAACTATTATACTTAAAAAAATATATAGAGTATTATCTTTTAATTGCTTTACCCGCCGTAATTTATATTATATATATAAAAATAATCTTTCTCCGCTACCTATAATATAAAAGTAACTTATTTTATATTCTTTAAGTAATAAATTTACATAAGTCTTCTATATTAAATTAAGACGCTTTTAAAGACAGGAATCTAAAAAGAAATTACTAAAATAAAAATTAGTAACTGAGATTTACTATTAAAATAGGTCTAGACCTATAAATGTTTTTAAAATAAATATATTAATTAATTAACGTACTTCGCGAGCTTCATAAAGCCGAAAATAAATATATTATTAAGTATAAAGTATATATTATCGTAAAAGGCAATTTTTAAAAAATTAATCTTATATATTTAATATATACTATTACGATTATAGCAAGATTATATTATATTATAATAGTACTTATAGTAAAATTTAACCTAGAGATTTTATAGTATAATATTATTAAAGTATTTCTTAATACTTTAATATGAATAGAAAATCTAGTAATATATAAGTTACTTAATAGATTTAAAAAGTAAGGTATATACGTAAGACTTAATTAAATATTATATAGCCTACGTAACTCGTTTTACCTTTAGTATAAAGCGTTTTGAAGCTTATTACGCACTATAGGGTTTATAGTATTAAAAAAAGAGTTTTTTTTTTTAATTATAAAAAGACGGTCTTTATTTTATTTTACATATATAATATTGTTCTATTATACTATAAGAAATATAAAAAGATAATAAAGTAGTTCTAAAACTAGATTATTTTAAAATATAAATTTAAAGTAAAGGGACCTATCTATAAAATTTTTAGAGTTAGAGAAATATATAATTATAAAGGTAGAATAATAATACTTATCTATAATATATATATTAATAAAATTATAAAAAAATTTATTAAGTTTATTAAAGAAGTTTCTAAGCAGAATATTAAGTAATATTAAAAATATATAAAATTAGTATTATATATAGTAATTATACTTTAAATAAATATTATATATACGATTTTAAAACTATTATACTTCCTAATAAATTTAAGTCTATAATGCTTTACTACTATTAGTTAAATAATTATTTACTTATATTATACACGCTAGTAGACGATTTAATATAGATAATATAATAAACCTAATCTTATAATTTATAAAAATATATTATTTACTAATAATTCTAATATAAGAAAATTTTTTTACGAATATTTTATAATAATATTTAAAAATATAATTATTAAAAAAGTTATAAAATAGACTACCATTACTACGTTAATAATAAAAACTAAACTAATTACCTTAAAATATATAAGTAAAAAAAAAAATTGCTTTACAGTACTTTTTCTATATAATTACGCTTAATTAAAAATTTATTAAAAATATTTACTATAATAATTAATAGATAATTAAACTTACAGTTAAATCTTATAAAAGAATTATAACTTAATTATATTATATTTATATTTAGAGTATATAACTGTAGTAAAAATATATAAAAAAATTATTTAAAGGAATCTATTAATAAACTAGAAATATATTTACTATAGAGGAAAAACGAGGTTAAAAATACTAATTTTTAAAATTAAAGAATTAGGACTACTTTTTTTAAAAAAAAAACTCTTAAAAGCTGTATTATATATATATATATAAAAATAATTTTATTTTAAAAAGTTTTATAAACTAATAGTATAAACTCTAAAGTATTTTTCTATAATATACCCCTTAATTAAGCAAATAGAAATTGATTAACTATTTAAGTAGTTTAATATTAATTATTTTAAGCTTATAGTAGGTATAGAAATAATTTTAAAAAAAAATTTTAAAGTAATTTTTTTAGCAGGTAGAATTATTAGGTAATAAAGTTTTAAAATAAGAGACAAATTATAATAGATATACTAGCGTTTAGTAACGTAGATAGCGTTTATATACTATTTTTACTAACTTTTTTAAAATAATTTTTACTTTTTTTATTATTTATTATCATTGTTTTTACGCGCTCTCGTACCGTCTATTTTATATTTTAGCTTTTTTTATAGTTTTCTTTTCTCTTAATAGCTCTTTAAGCTCTTTTAATTATTATAGGTACTATAAGTTAATTATTTATATTATTATTACTCTAGCTGTAGTAATAGTATAATATTTCTTTTTAATTTTTATATTTTAAATTTTTTCTAGATTTTTAATTTCTAATTTCTTTTTTTAAAGACTCTACTAAACTTTATTTAATATTATTAAAATAATAATAATTTAATTTTTATTATATTAATTGTCTTAAGCGCCTAAAGTTATTTAAAAGAGGTTTGTATTTTGAGTATTTTAAATATATTTAGATTAATAAAAAGCTAATAAAACTCTATTCTATAACTTTTAGTTTTTTACTTTATTTTTTTAAACTTATAATTACACTTCGTAAAAAGTAGATAAAAAAAATAAATACTATTATTAGGCGCGTAAATAATAAATAGTTAAATAAAATAATAATACTATTTAGTTTTAACTAAAAATTTCTATGCTATAGCTAAAAATTTTTATATTTTAATATTTATAAGATCCCTTACGTTATTTATAAAAAGATATACTACTACTATAAGCTTAAAAAGAGTATTTTATATCTTTAATATAAGTAGATTTATCAATTTTTTTTAGTTTGAGAAGATTCATAACTTTTTTAAATTTTAAAAAATATACTTCCTTTACTATTAGCTAGTAATTTTAATAATTTTATTAGTTTTATACTTATATTACGCTTTATAATAGCTATTTATTAGCTAGTTTTTACGTATTTAAATATTCTATATGAAGCACTATACTAAAAAAAAATCAAGTAGGCTTTTAAAATTATTAATTTTATCTAGTCTAATTTTTTATGTAGCTTTTTTAAGTATAGAGCACTATCTACGCTTTTTTTAATTTAACTTTTTTAAGCTTTACTAAGTTAGATTTAAAAAATAGGCTGCGCCTTACAGTACATAAAAGCAAATTTAAGAATACTTAAAAAAAATAAAAAGAGTAAACTATTTATATTTTAAACTCTATTACACTATAGAAATAAAAATAATATTTATAAAAAATATTTTAAACTATTTAGCTTATAGTTTCTCTAAGTTCTATTTGTTTTTTTATATTAGAATTAGAAAAGTTATAAAACTATTAAATAGTATTTATATAACTTAATATTACTAATAGATTGTAGGATTAAAGTGTCCTATATTTTACTTTTATTATTTAAGTAGTACGCTGTCTAGTAAAAGTAATAAAAACTATTATAATACTAAAAAGTAAAGCTTCTATTACTAAACGTATAAAAATAGATACAGCTATAAACTAATATATATACTAATATTTTAATTTAAAAAAATTTAAAAAAATTATATATCTACTATTATAGTTCTATTTATATTTAAAATATTACGAAGTACTTTTTTTTATAAGCTGCTCTATAGTAAGAAGTAGAAAGAGCTTACTTATAAAAAAATATAATTTTTTTAATCTACTTCTTTTAATCTTTACTAATATATATTTTATAAAATATAGAGCTTAATAAATTATAGACTTTTATTTAGTAGATTATTAAGTTAAATAAAAACTTACGTAGTAACCCTATAAATAATATTTTTAATAAAATTACTTTACGCCGCGCTTAAGCTATTTAGAAATTTAGTAAGCTAGTAAAATTATTAATCTATTAAGCTTTTTTATTAGAGTTATTATATAATTTTTATTCTTAATAACTCTATTAAATTATCACTCTACCAGCTGTAAAATTAGGAAAATCCTATGTTTAATAGGCACTGGTTATAGAGCCTCTATTTTTACCTACCTATATTAAGTGAGGACGTAGTGTACACAAAGTTAATACAGCTCCTATAAATAAATATAAAGAAATATAGTTTTTATTATTCTATTATTTTTTTAAGAAGTATAGTTTTATATTATTTATTATAAATAGTAGCTTAAAAGCTATCTAATATTTAATTTAATACGCTTTACGCTTTATAGTTATATAATTTTTTAGAATTTTAGTTTAGTATTTTTTTCTTTTATATCTTTAAAATTTAATTACTCTTTAAATCTTCAAAATTATTAAGCTATAAAAGCTTTCGTTAATCTATTAGCTAGTATATTACTTATCTAAAGATATTTAATTTTAAATATTTCTTTTAAATACTTTTAGCGTAGTTATATATTTTATATATCTATATAGCGTAAATTGGTAGTTATATACTTATTTTTTTTTATAACTAGCCTAATTATTTATTAATTATTATAGAGTATACGCTACGTAGCTTTAAAATTTAATATAAGTTTTTTAAAGAAGCGCTTTAGAGTAATTATTTCTTTACTTATATACTTAAGCGCAAGGAGCTCTATTTTAGTAGTTAATATTATATAGGGGGGTAAAAAAAAAAGAGTAATTAAAAAATATACGTTTTTTAAATTAATATAACTTGTAAATTAGTAAGTCTAAAAATATAAGAAAGATAGCGTTTTAAAAGGAAAGACTGGTAGATCCTATTTAACTAGTTAGAGACTGCTTACTAAGGGGTTTAGAGGTAAAAAAAATTAGTAAATATAGAAAATTTTAGGGTTCTAATTTAAGTTACTACAACTTTGTATTTACCGTGTAAAATTAGCTTCTTTTTATATATATAATAATAGATACTAAGTTTTATTAATATATTAAATATTTTTTTATATTTATATATTAATTATTTAATTATATATAAAAGTCACTTTTTTACATTTTTAATAATAAACTGGTAAATAATAAATTACTAATACTTAGTATAGTACCCTTTAGCTTCTATAACTAACTTATAACGGTTAGAAAGAAATAAAATATAGTTATTAATAACTTCTTATAGTATATTATTCTACTCTTATATAATAACTTTTTTTTAAAGTTCTCTATACTTTATATACTAGATTTTATATCTAAATTAGCCTCTTTAATACTATTTAGCCCTTATTTTAAATAACTCTATATATTTTCTATAGGGGCTAAATTAGGGCTATAGGCTGGGCAAGGATAAAGAGTAATTTTATTATTTTTATACCAGTTTAAAACGTCCGTTGTTTTATAAATAGGGACGTTATCTTGTTAAAATTACTAACCTAAATTAATATTAATATAAAGTTTATAATTATAATATAATATAATAATAATAATAATATGTATATATATATATATATATTATTATATTAAAAAAAGAACTAAAAAACCTATTAGGTTACTTACCCTTTTTTATTAAGGGTTTAACTTTAGGTATAAGGACTTTATTTATATAGTTCTTACTAGTAAAAGAAGTAAAAGAATTAGGTATTTTCATAAATATAAAATTACTTTTACCACCTATCTAAATTGCACCCAAAACTTATAGTTTAAGGTCTTATCCTATAAAATAATTAATATAATAAATATTACAAAACTAAAACTATTGTTTAAAAATATACAAAAGTTATATATTTTAATATATTAAAAAGTTAAAATAACTTACTTTATAATTGGCTAGCAGCTAGTTCTTTTCTAGCTCTATTTCTACCTCTTTTTTTTATAATACTATTTATTTTGTTATCCCCTTTGTGTTACTGACTTATTAGAAAATATTATTTTTTTTTAATTTATATTTTTAATATTTTTTATACTCTCTTTAGTATATTTTAATATTTTTTTTAGTATTTTTTTTATTAATTATTATTTTTTTTTCACTTATATTAATACTATAATTCTTTTCTTTAAAAATCCTTTATAAGAATCTTTTTAAGATATTTAGACTATTATTTAATAATAGCCTTTTATTTTCTTTTTTAGGACTTCTAGTTAAGTCACTATTAATTACTCTTTTTTCTCTTTAAGTTACTTTAGAAACTCTACCCTTTTAAATCTTTTTCTTCATTATTTTTTATCCGTTATATAGTATTATAAATAGTCTTTTCTAACTTATTTAAAGTTATAGTAATTAAAGCAGGTAAATTATTTACTTTTAAAAGAAGTTTAACTTCAGATTCGAGTTTTAAAAAATTTAGCACTATTTTAAGGAAAGAGGAGTTTAGGTTTATTAAAGTAAAAAGATATTACTGTATACTATAATATTAATAATATATCACGTAATTATTACTTATATAAGCCTACGCTAGTAAATAGGTTAGGGTTACCTAGTATTAGGTTAAGGTTAGATTAAGGTTATATAGATAATAGGTTAAAGTTAAATTAAAATTATATAGACTAGGGGTTAGGGTTAAATTAGAATTATATAGACTATAGACTAGAATTAGGTAAAAGTTATATAGACTAAAGGTTAGGGTTAAATTAAAATTATACAGACTAAAGATTAGGATTAAGTTAAAATTATTAAAGTTTCTTCCTTAAAAATTACTAAATTAAATATAATATAAAACTCTAGTTTAGTTTATATACTTATAGAAATTAAATTATAATAACTATTAATTACTATTTCTTATAATAGCGTATAGACTTTTAACGCTTTTATAAAAAAAGGGGTAATTTATTTTTATAATCTTTAGTACCTTCTATTAAATTTTTATTTATACTATATATATCTTCTATATACTCTTTAATAAGCTCCTAAGGTGCTAAAAAGTTTAGTAAATAATTAATTTTATTATAAAAAATTTTATTATCTTTTATTTCTATTACTATATCTCGTAGTCTAGTTTACTCTTCTATCTCTTAAAAAATTAAATTAGTAAAAATTATTATCTACTAGACTATTTAAATAGAAAGTTAATACCTCTAATTACTAATAATATCTTTAATAATATTAAAAACAAGCTTAATACTAACATATATAATTAGTATAGTAAATACGTCTTTTATAATTTAAATTAGTTAAAAAAATATATCTTTATACGCCTACTACTAATCTAGTATATTAAAACTCTTAATTATTTTTACGTAAGAAGTACTTAAGTAAACTTCTTTTTTTTTATATATCTAACTACTAGCCTCTTCGGCTTCTTTTATAAAAGACGCCTAACTTAGAGTTAAAAAACTATTTAATAGAGTAGTAGGCTTCTAAAACTATTTACTACCTTATAGTTATTATATAAAGGGGTTTAATATTAGTATATAACTTATACGCCTATTATTATTATAGTAATTAAAATAATTAAAAAATTATTCTTAATAGGTATATTTATAGTAGGGTTTTTATATATTATTTTAAACTAATAGTTAAAGTTCTGCTATAATAAATATTTATAATAATTATATTTTATATACCGTAAGCTTTTATATTAGATTAAAAATAATTATATAATTAAATATAAACCCCTATTATATATCTATTTTTAAATAGTATTTACCTAACTTAGTATAACTATTTTTAATTATAGATTATACTATTTTTAGCTACTTAATATTCTCTTTATATTTTAGGTTCTTATTATCTAATTTAACTATTATCTTATCTAAGAAATTAAAGAGATAGTTATATATAAACTAAATATATTAAATTTAAAGTTTCCGGTTCTCGCTAAGAAAACTTATAATATTTTTAAAATATTTTAGTATTTTAGTAAATAGTTTAAAATAATACTATTCTATAAAGGATAGTTTAAATTACTTAAAATTATAAAAGTCTATTTTAGCTATATTACTATTAGCCGCCCTAACAGTTATATTAAGTATAATTTTTTATTTTAGCTATTTATTAATATATTTTTAGATTTTAAGTGCGCGCGTATATATATTAAATATTAAATTTTATTATATTTTAACGTTATAGATAACAAACAGCCGTTTCATAGGTAATAAATATTATTATATAATAATAAAACGCTCGTAACGTTATAATAATATATTAATAATAATATAAATAGCCTAGATTTAGTAATTACTTAGTATATAATAAATATATATAATAAAATCGTACGTACTTTATAAAAAAAGTTTAAAATAAATACCTACGTTTTTATCTTTTAAATATATTATTTTTATAATATTTTTATATTTTTAACTGTAGGTAACACTGCTAGCTTAAAATACTTAATAATATTTTAGATAATAAGATTAATAATATAAGCTAGATATAGTATAGTATTCTCTTATAAGCGCTAAAAAATACTCTTAAAAACTAGCTTTTTTTAAACAGCGTAAGTAAACGTATTATTATTACTAGTATTATTATAAGTAATAGCTAAGAGGCGTAGTTTAGTATTTATCTCTAATAATACTTATAGTATATTTATTATTATAAAACTACTAGTATACTTTCTGCGTATTAGGATAAAATTAAGTAACTTCTTTTAAAGTTGTTAGTCGCGATTAATATAATATATTTTAATAATAAAAAAACTAAAATAATTAAATATAAACTATATATTTAATATAATTAAAATTTTAGTTATTTAGTTAAAATTGTTAAGAAGATATCCTTTAGCTTATTAAAACTAACTCTAAAATATTAGCCTAAATTTATAATAGCTAATTATTACAGCTTCTAGTTAAAGAAATTAAATAAAGCACTAAAATAATAGCCACTTCACTATTTAAAATGACTAATTATTATTAACTACGACTTATATAAGCTCCTTTTTAAAAGTTATAGTAAAATATAATAGAACTAGTATAAGTATATTTTTATTTTAATATTAAAAGGAGAGGGTAAAAGGTATAAATTATTATTTATAAATAAGAACTTATATACCTCTATAAGACTAGGTGCCTAAATAGTTTATAAGGTGCTTAGTCTTAATACCTTATTTAAGCCTAGTAACCTCTACTAATAAATATTAAAAAATAAGACCGTAGTTAAAGCAGAATATATATAAATAATTATTTATATAGTTAGCAGCTTTTTTAAATTAATTTTATATTTAACTAAAGTAAGTATAAGAATTCTAGTATAGAGTAATACTTATAAAATTTTTAGCCTATTTAGTTATATTCTACTATTTATTTTATATAAATAGTACCTCTTTTTTTTTTTTTTTTTTTTACTTAATATACGCGGCTAAAAATTTAACTAAATTAATTTTTTTTTCCTACTTTAATAGCTCTATAGGCGATTATTTTAAATAGATATAGTACTTCTAATAATTAGTAGCTAAATTTAATTTTTAGTAATTTATAAAAGTATTTAACTATAGTCGTTAATACTAGGTATAAAATATAGTACCTCTTAAGTTTTCTAATATTATAATCTTTTACAATAGTAGGGGGTTAGTAAAATACTAAGTAAAACTTTAATTAAATACCTTATTTATAGCATATAGCAGCTATATATCTTATTAAATTATATTAATATAGATATAAGCACTAGTAGTAGCCCGTATGTTAGTAATATTTTAAATAATTTTATAAACTATTATTATTAGCTATAATAAACGCCGGCTAGCCTATACTTTATATACTATACTAAAATAGTTAGTACGTAAAGATAGTTAATATATACTCTAATATTAGTATTCTACTAATAACTTAAGGCTATAGCGCTGTATATAAAAGCTTTTATTATAAAATTTTATTATAAGATATTTCTAAATTAAAATTTTTTAGAATTAAATATTTTTTAGAATTATAAATAGTTTTTATATATTTATATTATATAATATTTTAGTTATTAATATACTATATTAATTAGTATATTATTTGTTATTATTAAAACTAAAGTTTTTTTTAACTATAAAGCTCTGTATATTTATACTTATTAAATACTTTTTAATTTTATTATAAAATTATTATATATTAATATTATAGTTATAGAAAAATAAATTTAACTAATATAATAATTTTATTAATAAATTATTAAAATAATTCGAATTTTATACTATAAATATTTAGTTTATAATACACTATATATTTATTTATATTAATTATTAAATAATATTAAGTAATTAAATAGTTCTAATATATTTAATTCTTATATACTTTTTAAAAAATAGTATATATTATTTCTACTATTTATTATTATATATTAAAGAATAATTAATTTATATTTATTATTTATAAATATTTTTAGAAAAATACGGATATATAATAATTTTAATAAAAAATTAAAAAGTATTTAGTAAGTATATACTTATACAATTTTAAAGTTAAATATAAAACTTTAATTTTAATAATAGGAAGTAATATAGTAATTAATATAGTATAATAATAACTATAATATTATAGAATATAAATATATAAAACTATTTATAATTTTAAAAATTTACTTTTTAGAAATTTTATAATAAAGCTTCTAGGTATAGTTATATAATTCTAAGTTATTAATAGTGCGCTAATGTTAGGGTATATATTATTATTTAAATATAATAGTACTATTTAATAATTTTTACTTATATATTATTTATAATAATATTTTTTTATAATATTTTAAAAGCGCTATTCTATTTACTCTCTCTAAAATATAGTTAATCCTCTATCTATAGTATTATTAATAACTTTAATTATTATTTTTTTACTTTATATTTATATATAAGTCTCTTATAATAGTTATTAATTATTAAATTTTTATTTATTTTTTTTCTATACTTATTATATTATTATTTAAAATATATAGTTTATTAGCTTTAAGAGTTATATTACTATTAATAAAAAACTCTTTTATAAATATTAATATATACGTTATACAGTAATTAGTACGTATATATAATATAATAAAATAATAAACTTACCTTTAATTTTAGACTATAATTATTACTAGCTTTTTTAATATTATATTTTTTATAAAAGTATACTATTTATTTTTTGTATTTTTAATTTTAAATATTTTTAATTATAATATTAATAATTTCTCTAAATGCGTATTTTTTATTATATTTTATAAAATATTATTTATATTATATATATAAGTTATTATATAACTATTAGTTTTTTTTAAGACTACTTATATTAGTTTAAAA
>JASEKS010000353.1:0-92121 GCA_030770415.1 Pleoardoris graminearum
AAGTAAAAGTAAAAGTAAAAGTAAAAGTAAAAGTAAAAGTAAAAGTAAAAGTAAAAGTAAAAGTAAAAGTAAAAGTAAAAGTAAAAGTAAAAGTAAAAGTAAAAGTAAAAGTAAAAGTAAAAGTAAAGATATTTTCAGTATAGAGCCTATAAGATAATAAATAAAAAATAGTTAAGGTTTTAAGAAATAGAAATATAAGAAGTAATTAATAGTTAAAAGTTTTAAAAGGAATTTATATATAGAAGTATATTTAGTATCTAGACTAGATATATATATAAGATATATTTAGTATTATAGTAATTATTATAGATAAAAAAATATAATTATAAATAAATATTTAGTTACTCCGAGCTACGCTAGTAAATTTGGCTAGGGTTAGAGTTAGGTCGTATTAACTACCTAGGAGTATACGTAAGCGAGAATATTAAAGTCTTTTTAAAAAGTATTTACTAGCTTTTTAAAGATAATTAATTATATAATAATATAATAATATAATTTATAGTGCATAGTCCGAAGTTAAATTATAAATTATAAATTATAAAAAATATAGCTTATATTATTAGACCTCCCATAATTTAAAACTTATACTTAAACGAAGACTAAATTTTAAATTACGGAATATTAAATAATATAAACTATATTTTTTATAATTTATAATTTACTTTCAGTCTACGCGCTATAAATTATATTAGTATAGTATTCTATAATTAATTATATTTAAAAGGTTAGTAAATACTTTTTAAAAAGAATTTTAATATTTCTCCTTACGTATAATCCTAAGTAGTTAATATAACCTAACTCTAATCCTAGTTAAAGATACTAGTGTAGGTATTATTTAGGTATTTTTTAGCGTAGGAATTAATTTTATATAAATTTTTAAAAAATATTTTTTATTAACTAATTTTTTTATTACACTTCCCTATAATATCTTTTTTTATAAATAGCTACTTAGTATTAGTTTATAATAGTAGATATATAAGTATAAACTATTATATAGTATAATAAATTATACTAAGCTATAAATCTATTAAATATTCTTAAGTAATTATTACGTACCTATTTTAGCGTAGTACTTTTTTTAATTATACTTAATATAGTATCTTTAAAGATTAATTATTATATTATATAGTATATATCATTTTTTAGACTAGTGTCTCGACGCTACACTTTACCTCTCTTAACAAGATAGTATATATTATATTTTTCTTTCTAGTTTAAAAATTACTAATAGAAACATTATTAAATTAAAAAAAAAGTTGTTTACTACCTTTTACAATTAGTTTAATTTTAGATATAATAACTTTATTTATATAATTCTTACTACTAAAGAAAGTAAAAAAATTACGTATTTTAATAAATACTAAATTACTTTTATTACCTAATAAGTCGCGCACTAAATCCTAGTAATTACAGTATATAGAGCTTCCTATACTTTAACGCAGATCTTAAGAGGAAGATTAAAGTTATAAATAAAAATAGTTAGGGGTAAAAGAGACGCGTAGGTATAATAATAAGTAGATAGACTACGAGAAAATAAGTAGCGTATATACTTAAAGAGCTTTTTTATATTAAGAATCTTATCCTATAGGTAGTTAAGGTAATAATTAAAGAGGATTTTAGGAAGATAAGAATAGTAGGTAAAATAGGCTAGCTCTATAAAGTAGAGATTTATAAAAAGAGCCTATAAAGCAGCGTTAGCTAAAGAGATAAAATAAAATATTATAAAAATAAAAATTTAACGTAATAGGCTTATAGAGTAGTTAAGAATTAACTAGAATTCTAAATTATAGGTATCTTAAAGGCGTTATTAGGTTATAATATTAGTTAAGATAGTTAAGGGCGCTGGTAGTTTCGGCTCTAGATAAAGCTTAAATCTAGTAACTTTTTATATAATTAGTATTCTAAACTAATATAATAAAATATTAAACTATAAAATAATTAATATAGATAAGGTTAAAATAATATAGTAAAATTATAACTTAAAAATATATAAATAATTATATATTTTAAAATAGTAAAAACTTAAAATAACTAATTTTATAATTAGCTAAAAGCTAATTCTCTTTTAATTTTCTTATTACTTATTTTTTTATAATATTATTTAAAATCTTATTCCCTTTATAATACTAACTTATTAGATAATATTATTTATTTTTAATTTTTTTTAGCGTATTCTAATCGATTTTAGTATATTATATATTTATTATTAGTAGTTTTTTACTTATATTTATAGAGTAACTATTCTTTTTTAATATATTCTATAAATATTATTTTAAAATATTAGGATTACCTTCTAATAATAATATATAATTATTTTTTAGAACTTTTAATTTAGTTTTTCTTAATAAATCTTTTATCTTATTAGGTTACCTTTAAAATTATATACCTTTTAATCTTTTATATATTATAATTATTATTCTCTTTTTTGTAATTCGTTATATAGTGTTATAAATACTTTACTAAGCATTTTTTAATATAGTAGTAATTAAAAATAAGAAATTATTTACTTTTAAAAGAAGATAAATTTTACATTTATATTTTAAAAAATTCGGTACTATTTTAAAGAAATAAAATCTTAGGTTTATAAAATTTAAAAAATATTATTATATACTATAATATTACTAATATATTATATAATTAAAAATTATGTAACTAAAATTTAAATTTTTACTAATTATATAAAATATTTATTATATAATAAATTCTTATTAAAATTTAGGTAACGTAATCTATACTAGGTTTAAATATATAAAATAATAATTTTAGTTAAATATATTTACTAATATAAAAGTTATAGGGACTTAAAAAAGTATTTTAAAAAATTATAATATTTATATAAATTTAATTTATTATTATATAAAAAGAAATAGGGTATTATATTAAAACACTAGTCTAAAAAGAATATAAACTATAAAAAGTTATTTTTTAAATACAGTTAAGAAATAAGCGTATATAAAAATGATAATAAGATATTTTTATTTTAGATTAGTAGGGGACTTAAACTTATAGTTTTCTAGGGGGGTAAACAAAAAAGATTAATTAGAAAAGATATCTTTTTTAAAAATTTATATAAAATTAATTAATAAGCCTAAAAATACAAAAGTTATACGGTTTTAAAGAGAAAATTATAGTGGACTATAAAACTATTTTAGTTACTAATTATTAATTACGTATAATAAATTAAAATTACATAAATATTATTATTTTATTAGTCCCTCTTTTAGGTTCCTATAACTTTTTACTTAGTAAATATAGTGAACTAAAATATTAACTATATCCTTTTAGGTCGAGTATAAGTTACGTGGCTAGAGTTTTATAGTATATTAGTAATCTAATAATAAAATTATATTAATAATAAATATTTAGCCTATACTTATATAATTACTACTTACGTAATTTATTATTAATATTATAGTATATTAAAATATCTTTTTAATTATATAAACCTGGACTTCTATTCTTTTAATATAGTACGATATTTAGTAAAACTTAAATTTAAAGTTAATTTTTTTTAAAAGTAAATACTTTTATTCTAATAATTATTATTATATTAAAACAATATCTAATAGTATTTTAATACTATATAATATATTAAATATAAAATAATAATAATAATAATATAAATAACGTTAAAAGTGGTAAAGTTTCTATAGTAATTTAAAGAGTAAAAAAAATTATTAATAGAAATTTAATTAAAAGCCCTAAAAAAGAAAATAACAGAATATAATTAGAAAATACTATTAATTTTATAAAAATATATTTATAAAAGTAATTTAAAAGTAAACTATTATAATATTAATATAAATATAAAAATTATATTATTAATAAAGAAATTAAAAAAAAATTAAAATACGTTAAAGAAAATATTAAAAATATTAAAAATATAAACTTTAAAAAATAATATATTTAAATAAGTTAGTAATATAAATAGAAGACATTAGAAAGGAGTATTATAAAAACAGAGGTAATAATAGAGTTAAAAAAAAGAACTTATTATTACATTAAAAAAAACTAAGTTATTTTAATATTTTAATATATATTACTTTTTATATATTTTTACGTTATCGTTTTATTTGTTTAATAGTAATTATATTAATTATTTTATTAGTTACAATTTAATATTCTAAATTTAGAATACTCTTTAGTTATAAGATAAAAGTAATTTAGTATTTACTAAAATACTTAATTTATTTATTTCTTTTACTAGTAAAGATTATTTAAATAATATTATTATATCTAAAGTTAAATCGAAGGTAAAAAAAACTAACTAATTTTATAAATTTTTTAGTTCTTTTTTTTAATATAATAATATAAATATATATATATATATATTATACTATATTATAATTATAAATATTATATTAATATAAATTTATATTAGTAATTATAATAACGTAACACTCTTAGTTATAAATAATAGACGTTTTAAACTAGTTTAAGGATAATTAAAATATTTTTTTTATCTAGCCTATATAAAATATATATAGAATTATATAAAATCTAAATTAAATAAAAATAAAATAGCTAATTTAGGTATAGAATTAAGTTTAGAAAGTATTATTATATAAAAGAAGTAAAGTATAGTGTCGAAACACTAGTCCAAAAAAGATATAAGCTAAAAAATTTATTTTTCTAGATATAGTTAACAAAATAAGTATATATAAGAATTATAAAAAATATTTTAAGTTAGTGTAAGATTTAAACTTATAGTCTTAGTATATAGCTTAGAATATAGATTAGTATATAGCTTAGTATATAACTTAGTATATAGCTTAGTATATAGCTTAGTATATAGCTTAGCATATAAGTTTAGTATACTAATAGTATTAGGCTATTATTATCTCTACCTCTTTCTTTTTTTCTTTAGGTTAAACTATTATAATACTACTATATTGTAATATGCCTATTCTACTATATTATTATTATTATTAAAATTCTAAAATAAAATCTAGTATATTAATATAAATACTATTAAAGTGTTTATTTTTAGTAGCGTAGCTTATAGAGTATAATTAACTAATATTTATAAATATACTAATAGCAATTTTACGTATCGTAATTACTTTTAGAGATATAATTATAATTATAAGTAAAGCTAAGTCTTATATACCTATTTATAAGGATATATCTAATAATAACCTTTATATATAAGTAGTAGAAATAGTTATAAAATATCTACTATTAAGTATATAAGTATATGCTAATAAAGTTAATACTAATAAAATTAATACTAATAAAATTAATACTAATAAAATTAATACTAATAAAATTAATACTAATAAAATTAATACTATAACAGCCCTTAATATACTAAGAAAGGGATAGTATAATATTACTTACTATTTACTTACTAATATTAAGGGAGATAAGTATAAAATAGTAATTATAGTAAAGAAAGGTATTAAACTATATTTATTAGTATAGTATATCTAGATATAGTATAATAGAAACTGAACTAATAATTTAGCTATAGTATAAAACTTTAAGCTATAATAGATTATATTAAAATTAAATAAGAAAAAGGTAGTAGAGGAATAAAAAATAAATTTTATACTTTAGATAATAGAAGGGGTATAAGTATAAAAGGTATTTAATATAGTAGGAATTACTAAAGCGAGTATAATAACTACTACGCGTTAATAAAAGAAAGAAATAAGCAAATATAAATTTAGGTTACGTATATATTTACGCCTAAGTGTTAGTAAGCATTTATATATTACAGGGGGACGACATTAAAAAAGAAAAATTAAAAAAGTTACTATTATTAAAAAATTAATATAAAATTAATTAATAAGTCTAAAAATACGTGAATAATACCGTTATAAAGACAAAATAATAGAAATCTATATAATTAATCTAGTTACGTTATATATATTACCTGTAATAAATTAAAATTACCTAAATATAGTAATTTTTTTAACCCCTTTTTTAGGTTTCTATAACTTTTTAGTTAGTAAATATATTTAACTAAAATTTTAACTATATCCTTTTAGGCCTAGTGTAGGTCACGTGACAAGATTTTCGAAGTAGATTAGTAATCTAATAATTAAATTATATTAATAAGAAAAATTTAGCCTATACTTATAAAATTACTACTTACGTAATATATTACTAATATTATAGTATATAATAATATCTTTTTAATTTTATATATTTAGCCTTCTATTCCTTTTATATAGCGTATTATTTAAAAAAATTTAATTTTAAAAGAAAACTTCTTTTAAAAGTAAATACTTTTATATAAATAATTATTTTTACTTTAAAAGAATATCTATATATTTATATATTAATTAAATAAAAGAGTATAGCTATAGTGGCTGTATAGGCGACTAAAAAGGGTTTTAAAAAAGGAAGAGTATATATATACCTTTATTAAATATCTAATAGTATTTATAATACTATATAATATATTAAATATAAAAAATTAATAATAATACTATAAATAAAGTTCAAAGGAGAAGAGTTTCTATAATAATTTAGAGAGTAAAAAGAATTATTAATATAGGCTTAATTAAAAGCCCTAAAAAAGAAAATAAATAATTATTATTAGAAATTAGTCTAAATACCTTAAAAATATTCTTATATAAGTATTTTAAAAGAGTAGTGTTATAATATTAATATATATGTAAAAAATCTCTAATTAATACAAAAAACGCTAAAAAGACGTATTAAAATACACTAATAAAAATATTAAAAATATTAAAAATATTAAAAATATTAAAAATATTAAAAATATAAATTATAAATAAGTAATATATTTTAATAAATTAGCACTATAAATAGGAGGGATTAGAGAGGAGTATTATAGAAAAAGAAGTAATAATAAAGTTAGACAAAGAACTAGCTATTACCTAATTAAAAAGTAAGTTATATTAATATTTTAATATATTTATATATATTATATATTATCTAGTTATTCGTTATAGTTTTGTTTATTAAATATTAATTATAGTAATTATTTTATTAGTTATAATTTAATATTCTAAATTTAGAATGCTATTTAGTTAAAATATAAAAGTATTTTAGTATTAACTAAAATATATAGTTTATATATTTCTTCTTATACTAGTAAAAATTATATAATAAAAGTTTTTATACCTATAGTTAAACCGAAGATAAATAGGAGGAAGTAACTTTATAGATTTTTTAGTCCTTTTTTTAATATAATAATATAATTATATATATATTATTATTATATTATATTATAGTTATAAGGTTTATATTAATATTAACTTATATTAGTAATTTTAATTAGATAATACTATTAGTTATAAAATAATAGCCGTTCTAAACTACTTTATAAATAATTAAAATAGAATTTTCTTTATTTAGTCTATAGCACTAATATATCCTATATAAAAAATATATAAAATTATATAAAGTCTAGTCTATATAAAAATAATATATCTAATTTAAGTATAGAGTTAAGTTTAGAAAGTATAGAAGCTATTAAAAAGCTATTTTTAAATTATAAAATATAAAATTATAAAAAGTTATTAATAATTATATATTATTACTTCCGAACTATTATAATATACTTATAGAATCTTAGGAGTACTATACTAAGTACTAGTAATATAGTATTTACTAGTTTATTATTAAATATATAAAAAAGGGACTTTTATATATAATTATATAATTAATATATAAATATATAAAAATATTTAATATACTAATGAAGCTTAGTATCTATTATTATATATATAAAAATAAGCAAATTTTACACCTTAAATAAAAAGTTATTATAGTCTAAAGTAAGGTCCTAAAAATGTTTTATGTTCACTGATATGTTCTTACCCCTTAATCCCTTAGCAAGTAACCTATACTAGGGTAAGTAGAATACGCTAGTCTTTCTCTTTAAAATAGTATTATTTTTGTATTTTTAGGCCTTATAACTATAAAGTTATATTATTTTAAAAAAGGTAACTTTTTTAATTAGTCTTTTTTAATATTACTCCCCTGTAATAAGGTAGGCGGAGGATTTAGAGGACTATAACTATAACTAAATAGATAGTAGCTTTTTAATATAATTTATATTACCTAGAAAAAGATTAACTTAATAGTTAAATATAAGGTAATAACTATTATTAATAGTAGATAAAGTCGTAAAGATACTATATTTAGAAAGTATAAAGACTATTAAAAAGCTATTTATAAATAGTAGAATAAAAAACTATAAAAAGTTATTAATAATTATATTTTATTACTCCCTAACTAGTATAATATATTTATTTAATCTTAGGTATACTATACTAAGTACTAGTAATATATTATTTACTAGTTTATTATTAAAATTTTAAGAATTTAACTTTTAATAATAATTATAAATTTACTATATAATTAATATATAAATAATATATAAATTTATAAAAATAATTTATATACTAATATAATAGAGTATTTATTATATAATAGATAATAATAAACCATTTATATATCTTAAATAAAAAGTTCTAATAGTCTAAAGTAGAATACTAAAAATATTCTATATTTACTAATTATTTTTTACTCTTAAACCCCTTAGTAAGTAGTCCCTAAGTAGGTAAATTAAATACGCAAATCCTTTTCTTTAAAATTATATTTTTTTTATATTTTTAGTCGTACTAGTGAAAAGGTTATATTATTTTTAAAAAGATATTAATTTTAATTAATCTTTTTTTTCACCCCCCTATAATATATAGCTTAATATATAGCTTAACGTATAGCTTAGTATACTAAAGTTTAGTATACTATAGGACTATAGTTACTTTTACTCCTTTTTTTATATGCTAAATTATACTAGCTAAAAGTAAAATATAATTTAAGACTTTAAGGACGTTATAAATTTATTTAAATTAAAAAAAATTAAATTTTTAGAACTATCCTATAGAAATATTTTTTAATATTAGAAATAAAAGTTTATCTTTTTAAACTAATAGTAGTAAAGGAGTTTTTTAATATTAGTAATAAAAAGTATTTTACTAACATTTTTAAAAATTATTACATTACTTAGCTATTTATAATTTATACGTTTAATAATAATAATTTAAAGTTAATTCCTTACTTATTTTTTATAGAGTATAATTATAAACTTAAAAATAGAATAAAATAAAAACTAAAAAAATTTTAAAAACTAATTATTATTATTAGTAATTAAAGTAGCGTAGTAACATAGTATAATATATAAAATAAATTAAGTATATATTATTTATATAGGTAAAGAGATAAATTACTATTTAGCTAAAGCCCTATAATATAAACTTTATATTTTTTATTATATAAATACACTCTTATTTAGGGCGGAGATCCTTAAATTATATTATTATTTTTTTTAGACTTACTTATAGCCTAAAAGTAAGTAATAAAAATATATATAGTCTATATATATCTATTTAGCACTTTTTAGATTATATTTATATAATAGTATACAATAATTAGATTAGGTACTTTTTTTTAAATTCTTTTTATACCGAATACTATTTAGTAGTATTTAATACTACCTATTTTTTACTACTTTTACTAAATTTAGTTAATTATATTATATACTAATTAATAATATTATTCTTACTAGTATTAGTATCTTAGCGTCTCTAATTATAAAATAAAGTTTTAACAACTTTGGCTCGTACTTTTTACTTTAGCCTAAATATTATTTTTTAAAAGTAAGTATTTTATATAAGGTATAAAGTAGTAGGATTTAGTTTTAACTATATTATATAAGTATAGTAAATTATAATTACTACTCTTATACTAATATTTATTTTATACTATTATAATACTTTTTAAATATAAAATACTTAACGACTTTTATATTTAATTAATTTTTTAAAATAGTTAGTGTACTAAATTACTATATATTAGCTATTTTAGAGTTATAGTAAAATATAATATTCTAAATTAAAAGTATTAATATATAATAGATTTTAATAATAATAAGTAAGAATTATTTATTTATAAGAGTTATTATTATATCGTATATTTCTTTTACTTTAAAAAAAAATAATATTTATTATATAGGGAGCACTAAATTAGTATTATTAAATACTATAGAGTACTAATTATATTAATTAACTTTTTTATAACTAATTTTACTATTTTAAGTAACTAGCAACGACTATTAGTAAAATTTTAGTAGTTAATAAGGATAAGTATTTTACTATAGGCTAAAAGGCCTATAAATAGTATTATATAACGTATAAGGTCTAACTTATTAAATATAAATATTAAGTTACTAATTTAAGCTATATTAAGTACTCCGTAGTTTATATAGAAGAGAAAATATATTAAATAGTTAAGCCTATTACTATTAACAACTTTAATAAGGGTAAAAGGTGCAAGAAAATCTAATATATAAAAATTAAGTCTATTTATAAGTAAATTATAGTAGCTTCAATAGTATTAGTATATAATTTATTAAAGTTTAGAATAATTTAGTACTAATTATTATATAGTAGTAATATTAGATTTTTTAAAAAGTTTTATACCTATAGTGACACCTTTTATTTTATTAATAAATATATTAAATCTAGTATCCTCCTTTATAAGTATAATTATTTTAATATAGTACTAAATAAAAAGTAAAAATTTATTAAAGTTAATAATAATTTTAATAACTTCTAAATAAGTTTTAAAAAGAGTAAAAAGAGCGTAAGTATTTTTTATAGTAGTATAAGAGTATTACTTAAATAAATTTAGTACTTTTTAGTATAATTAATATCTAATATACTTTTTAACAGTTTAGTAGTTTTTATAGAGTAGCTCTAATTAGCTTAAAGATTAAATAAAACTATTTAGCTATTAATAATACTATTTAACTTTAGGCTTAAATTTAGGTCTCTATAGTAGTCTTTTTATTAACTTCTTTTTATAATTATAACTATAATATACTTTAGACTCGTACCTTTAGTAAAATAAATTCTACTCTTATTAATAATAATAATAGTAAAAAATTTATATATTTTACTATTATATTTAGTACTAATTATAATTTTAAAAATAGTATAGTTTATTCTATTATTACTTATATCTATTAATTAGCTATATATTCTAGTAACTTTATTTATATATTAAGTAGTAAAAAGAGTTCTTTTTATAACTTTTAAATAAATAATTATATAGATTTATAATTTTTTAGGTCCCTTTTTCTTTATATAGGGAGTGTAGAAATTCTTTTGTTTTAGGTAGAGTAAGTAAGCTCTTAATATAGTAATTTAGTTTAAATAGTATTAATTTTTAATACTTATAAGGATGCGACACTAGAAAAAGACTTATCTAAAAAGTTACTAATTTTAAAAATTAATATAAAATTAATTACTACGGTTAAAAATACGTTAATTATAGCGTTTTAAAGAGAACGTTGACATAATTTTTATAAGTATTTTAGTTACTACTTAGTTAATATATATAATAAATTAAAATTATCTAAATATAACAACTTTTTTAGTCCCTTCTTTTAGTCTCTATATCTTTTTAGTTAGTAAATATATTTAAGTAAAATATTAACTATACTATATTAGGACTAGCTTAGTTTATATAACCTAATTTTTAATAAGAATTTATTATATAATATTAAATTTATATAATTAGTAAAAATTTAGCTCTTATTTATATAATAAGTAATTACGTTATATATTATTAATATTATAGTATATTATAATATCTTTTAACTTTTATATACTAATATTTCTATTTTTTTTAAAATGGTGCTAAATGTTTTAAAACTTAAATATTAAGTTAATTTACTTTTAAATATAAATAATTTTTTTATTACTACTACTTTAAAAAAGCTTTAGTAAAGTATTTATTTTTTTTATATTTATTTATAGGAGTTATATTAACTTAGTATACGCTACGTCTTTACTTAATATAAAAATAAGTAAAAATTAAGGTACTATAATCTAGAATCTATTAAATATAGAATTTTTTAATTTTATAACTAGTAGAGTAATAACTTTACTAATAATTTATTAGACTATAGCAGTACTAACGACGCGTAAGTAAAATTATAAGTAAAATTATAGACTATATATAGTAGATTTAAATTATGGCTTTTTTTTATATACTATATAATATCTTGTAAAATATTTTCTTTTTTTTTAAATTATTATAGCTAGACAGAGTTTAATACCCGCTTTTAGGCGTTTAATAATTATAATTACTAATTTTAACTAAAGATTAATAGTAATCTTTTTTTACTAAAAACCTAGATAACTAGTAGGACTAAATTAAATATTACCTAACGCTAAAATATATTTATAAATTTATATAAAAAGCTAGTCTTTTTAAAAAGTTATTTTTTTTTATTTTTAGTTTTAAGTTAATTACTACACAGCTTTTTCTTCTCAAATATAAAATAATTATTAACCTTAATAACGTCTACGACTTATACTTATATACTTATATAATAATATAATAAAACTAGTAAAATAATAGCTTAAGAGGGCTAAGGGCTTATTAAGTAAGGTAAAGAGTAAGATAGAAAGCAAGATAGAGAGTAAAATAAAAAGTAAAATAAAGGACGAAGTAGAGGGTAATATACGCTTAAAAATAGGTAAAAAAGAGTTTTTTAAAATAGTATAAGAAAAGTAGACGCAGATTAAAAAATAAAAGTTCTTAAAAGTAATTAAAATTATTCGTATATACGCGTAGAAGTAGAGTAAATAAAAAAAAAATATATTATAACGCCCTAAAGTAGTTATATAATTACTTATTATTAAAAAAGTAAGTAATTATTATAAAAAAATTAAGAGATTTTATAGAGAGTACTATATTATATTTTAATACTTTAATTACTATTAAAAAGGTTATAGGGTATTAGTACTAGTAAAAAAATTATTATAGTTACTATATAAAAAGCTTATTAAAAGTTAGTATTAATAACGTAATAGAAGTTTAAATAGCTAGTCTAGAGTTACGTAATATTATAATAATAATCCTAAAAGAAATGTAGTAAAGTATTTATAACGTTATAAAAAAAAAAAAGAAAATAAAGAAAATAATTATAATATAAAAAAATTTTATATAGGGAGTATAAAAAAGTTAACTAAAAGTAATAAAAAAGTTATTAATAAAGATTTAACTAGAAGTTCTAAAAAGGAAAATAAAAGAATACTATTAAAAAATAATCTAAATATAATAATTATATAATTAAAAAGAGTGTTAAAAGAGGTGGGTTATATAATTAATATAAGAAAAAAAAATATTAATAAATAAAGAAAATATAAAAAATTTAATTATCTAATATATTAGTAATATAAAGAGGATAAAAAATAAATAATATTATAAAAAAAGGAGTAATAATAAGTTTATAAAATAACTAGCTATTAACTAATTATAAAATAAGTTAATTTAACTTTTTATATATTTTTAAAATTTTTTTCTCTAGGGTTATTACCGTAACGTTACGCGATTCTAGACTAGCTATTTAAACTTTTATTATATTTTTCTTATATAGGAACAATAATAACTTTTTACTATTACTAATAATCTATAATCTTATTAATAACTACTAAAATATTAAAATAATATTATATATTCTATAAAGCCCCTTAATTTCTTTATAATAACTATTAACTCTCTAATAGTAAGCTTTTATATAACTACTATACAGCGCTATAGTATACCCTTCTTTTATTATTTACTACCTACTCTACTCCTATACGTATATATATCCCTATATTTAAAAATTTTTAACTATTTTAATAAGTTTCTTCTATTAAAGTTTTACTTCTTTTACTATTCTAAAAAAGTTTTTTTTTATTATTAAGATACTATTACTATTCCTACTACTATTGCCGCTACTACTACTTTTTATCTTAAATAAAAGAGTTTTGCCTTTTTTATACTACTATACTATAAAGTCTACTATATTACTATATAATTAAAAATAAACTATAATATTCTTATATATATTATTAAGGTTAACAATTACGTTTATTTTAAGTAAAAAAAAGACATATTAAGATTAAATTAGAGTTAAAGATATTAACTAAAAAACTTAGCCTATTAAGTAAACCGGCCCCTTATACAGTGTTAAGGTAAAAATTAAAATAGTTTTTAATATAACTTAACTAGTTATTACTATTAGTAAAAGGCTATACTATATACTAAAAGTTATTTAGTTTAATTATTAAACGCTAGTATAAAATTAAAGTTATAAATATAAAGTAGAAAATAAAAAGTATAGTTTTAATATAGGGAGGGGACATTAAAAAAAGTATAATCTAAAAATTATCTTTTTTAAAATAATATAACTTTTTAGTTATAAGGCCTAAAAATCCAAGAAAAATACTATTTAAAGAGAAAGACTAGCCTAATCTATTTACCCTGTTAGGGACTGCTTACAAAGGGGTTTAGGAGTACAAAAAAATTAGTAAATATAGAAAATTTTTAGAACCCTTCTTTAGGCTATTATAACTTTTTTTTAAAGGTGTAAAATTTACTTATTTTTATATATATAATAATAGACGCTAAGTTATATTTATATATTAAATATTTTTATATTTTTATATATTATTTATATAATTATATATAAAAGTAACTTTTTTACGTTTTTAATAATAAACTAATAACTAATAAATTACTAGTACTTAGTATAATAGCCTTTAGCTTCTATAACCGCCTTATAACGGTTAGGGAGTAATAAAATATAATTATTAATAGCCTCTTAATGTATTTTATACTACTCCTTGTTAGTAGCTCTTTTAAAGGCCTTTATACTATTTAAACTATTTCCTATACCTAAATTAGCCTTTTTATTTTTAATTAGCCGTAATTTTAATAAATCCTATATATTTTTTATAGGGGCTAAATTAGGACTATAGGCTAAGTAAAAAAAATAGTTTAATTTTATTATTTTTAAACTAAGTTAAAACTTTTGTAGTTTTATAAATAGGGACGTTATGATACTAAAATTACTAACCTAAAATAATATTAATATAAAGATTATAATTATAATATAATATAATAATATATATTATATATATTATTATATTAATAAAATAAGGGGTTAAAAGGTATTATAAAACTTACCCCTTTTTATACTTAGTTTAACCTTAGGTATAAGGACTTTATTTATATAATCTTTACTAGTATAAAAAGTAGAATAATTAGGTATTTTAATAAATACTAAAATACTTCTACCTCCTACCTAAATTGTACCCTAAATATATAGGGTAAGGTCGTAGCCTATAAAATAATTAATATAAATAATATTAAAAAGCTAAAACTATAGCTTAAAAGTAGATAAAAAGTTATATAATTTAATAATTTAAAAAGTTAAAATAACTTACTTTATAATTAGCTAATAGCCAGTTCTCTTTTAATTATATTATTACCTCTTTTTCTATAGTACTCTTTTCTAGGCTAGCCCCTTTATATTACTAACTTTTTAAAAAAGATAATATTTTTTAAATTTATTTTTTTTATATTTTTTAATTCTTCTTTAGCGTATTTTACTCTTTTTTTAGCGTTTTCTTTATTAATTATTAGTTTTTTTTTTACTTATATTAATTATATAATCCTCCTCTTTTAAAACTCTTTATAGTTATTTAGGGGTAATCTCTATATTATTTTCTAATAGTATTCTTTTATTATCCTTTTTAAGACTTCTAGTTAAGTCTCTATTAATAGCTCTTTTATCTCTTAAAGTTAACTTTTTTAGACCCCCTTTTTAAACTTTTTTTATATTATATTTCTTTTTTTTATATTTATTTTTATTTTTAACTCGTTATATAGCACTATAGATAGTCCTAGAAGGCTTTTCTAAAGTAGAAATAACTATAAAAATAGAACTATTTACTTTTAAAAGCAAATTAACTTTGCATTTAAGTTTTAAGAATTTTAGTTTTATTTTAAGAAAATTGGACCGGTCTCGATAGAGACCTAAAGATTTTAGAATTATAATAAAATAATTAATATAGAATATTCTATTTTATTTAATTATATACTTAGCTATTTTTTTTTATTATTTTAGACCTACTAGCTATTATCGTTATATGAAAAGTATTTAGCCTAAAAAGGCCTTAAGGCTTCTTGTATCCCCTACCTACTTTATACCTATACTAGTATACTTTATTATCTCTTTAATAAAGCTTAGATAGTTCTCTATATTTACCCTTATATTTAGTAAGCGCTTTTATATATTTAAAATAACGTTTTTATTATACTGCTAGTTCTCCTTTAACTTATTTATACTTATTAGTTATTACTATTATTCTTATAAAGTAACTTACTATATATCTTTAGTAACTAGTATATATTTATAAATAATAAACTAATTAGCTCCTCCTTCTATAATATAGGTAACTTATAATATAATAGTTACCTTATTTATAGTTTTAGACTTTTAAGGATTTTACCTATTACGTAGTAGTTATTTTTATTTATTAGTTATACGCCTATAGTACTATAGTACTATATATAATACTAAATATTATTAGTAATTACTACGCCTAGTACAGATTATAATAGTTTAGTTATAATATTAGTTTACTTTATAAATATTATATACTTTATAATACCCTTTATAGTATTTTTTATAGTTTTTTTATAATACCTAGCGTAAGCCTATATTATACTTTATAGCGCCTGGCGCGGGCCTATATATATACTTTTAAGTCTATTTTACGGTATTAAAAGTATACTTTTTAAATATATAGTTATAGAAGTACTATACTATAGTTAGTAGAGTAATAGTTTATTATATTTATATTAGTTTAAATTTATACTATAGAGGCGCTATTTCTTTTTTCTTTTATTATAAATGCCTACTTAGTATTAGTTATAATAGTAAATATATAAGTATAAATTAGTATAGGGTAATAAATTACTAAGCTATAAAATTATTAAGTACTATTAAGTAGTTATTACGTGCCTATCTTAGCGCAGTACCTTTTCTAATTAGGCTTAGTATAGTACCTTTAAGAGCCGGTTATTAGGTTATATAGTATATATAATACTTTATTTCCTAATTAGGTAGTTACTAATAGCAACTTTATTATATAAAAAAAAAAAAAGAAAATAGAAGTTTATATTTATAAAAGTTAAAAGATATTATTATATACTATAATATTAATAATATATTACGTAATTAGTACTTATATAAGCTTTCGCACTATTATTATATTTAATATAATTTTATTATTAGATTACTAATATAGTTCGAAAATCTAATTACCTAACCTATACTAGGCCTAAAAGAGTAGAGTTAAAATCTTACTTAAATATATTTACTAACTAAAAAGTTCTAGTAACTTAAAAAAGAGATTAAACAATTTATTAGATTTAGGTAATTTTAATTTATTATAGATAATATATATAACGTAACTAAAATTCTAATATAGATTTCTATTATTTTCTTTCTAAAACGGTATAATTTACGTATTTTTAGGCTTAGTAATTAATTTTATATTAATGTTTAAAAATAGTAACTTTTTGGATTATACTTTTTTTACAGGGGGGTGTAACATAAAAAGACCAATTAAAAAAGATACCTTTTTTAAAATAATATAACTTTTTTACTAGGGGCCCTAAAAATACGAACAAAATATTATTTTAACGAGAAAAACTAGTAGATTCTATTCACTCTATTAGTCGCCGCTTACAAAGGGGTTTAGGGGTAAAAATAAATTAGTAACTCTAGAAAATTTTTAGGACCCTATTTTAAGTTACTATAACATTTTATTTAAGGTGTAAAATTAGCTTATTTTTATATATATAAGAATAGTCACTAGGTTATATTAGTATATTAAATATTTTTATATATTTATATATTATTTATATAATTATATATAAAAGTTACCTTTTTATATTTTTAATAATAAACTAGTAAATACTATATTACTAGTACTTAGTATAGTACTCCTAAGATTCTATAAGTATATTATAATAGTTAGGAAGTAATAATATATAATTATTAATTACTTTTTATAATTTTATATTTTATATTTTAAAAATAGGTTTTTAATAGCTTCTATACTTTTTAAACTTAACTCTATACTTAAATTAGATATATTATTTTTATATAGACTAGACTTTATATAATTTTATATATATTTTATATAGGATATATCAGTGCTATAGACTAAATAAAAAAAATTCTATTTTAATTATTTATAAAGTAGTTTAGAACGGCTATTATTTTATAACTAATAGTATTATCTAATTAAAATTACTAATATAAGTTAATATTAATATAAACCTTATAACTATAATATAATATAATAATAATATATATATTATTATATTATTATATTAAAAAAAGGACTAAAAAATCTATAAAGTTACTTCCTCCTTTTTATCTTCGGTTTAACTATAGGTATAAAAACTTTTATTATATAATTTTTACTAGTATAAGAAATATATAAACTATATATTTTAGTTAATACTAAAATACTTTTATATTTTAACTAAATAGCATTCTAAATTTAGAATATTAAATTATAACTAATAAAATAATTACTATAATTAATATTTAATAAACAAAACTATAACGAATAACTAGATAATATATAATATATATAAATATATTAAAATATTAATATAACTTACTTTTTAATTAGGTAATAGCTAGTTCTTTGTCTAACTTTATTATTACTTCTTTTTCTATAATACTCCTCTCTAATCCCTCCTATTTATAGTGCTAATTTATTAAAATATATTACTTATTTATAATTTATATTTTTAATATTTTTAATATTTTTAATATTTTTAATATTTTTAATATTTTTAATATTTTTAATATTTTTAATATTTTTAATATTTTTAATATTTTTAATATTTTTAATATTTTTAATATTTTTAATATTTTTAAAATTTTTAAAATTTTTAATATTTTTAATATTTTTAATATTTTTATTAGCGTATTTTAATACGTCTTTTTAGCGTTTTTTTTTATTAATTAGAGATTTTTTATATTTATATTAATATTATAACACTACTCTTTTAAAATACTCATATAAGAATATTTTTAAGGTATTTAGACTAATTTCTAATAATAATTATTTATTTTATTTTTTAGGGCTTTTAATTAAGCCTATATTAATAATTCTTTTTACTCTCTAAATTATTATAGGAACTCTTCTTCTTTTAACTTTATTTATAGTATTATTATTAATTTTTTATATTTAATATATTATATAGTATTATAAGTACTATTAGATGTTCTTTTAAAGAAAAAATAATTATTAGAATAGAAGTATTTACTTTTAAAAGAAGTATAAGTTTAAATTTAAATTTTATTAAATAATAGGGTATATAAAAGGATTAGAAGTCGAGGTTTATAAAATTAAAAAGATATTATTATATACTATAATATTAGTAATATATTACGTAAGTAGTAATTATATAAGTATAGGCTATATTTTTCTTATTAATATAATTTTATTATTAGATTAGTAATATACTTTAAAAATCTAGTTACGTGACTTATAAGATACTAAGAAGGGTATAGTTAAAATTCTAGTTAATTATATTTACTAACTAAAAAGTTATAGAAACCTAAAAACGGGTTAAAAAAATTACTATATTTTAGTAATTTTAATTTATTACGAGTAATGTATATAACGTAACTAATATCCTTATATATATCTCTTTTATCGTGTCTTTATAACGGTATTATTCACGTATTTTTGGGCTTAGTAATTAATTTTATATAAATTTAAAAAAAAAGGTATTTTTTTTAATTAGTCTTTTTTTTATTGCACCCCCCTATAATGTCCCCCCCTGTAATAGTATAAAAAAAAATTTCTTAACTTTAAGTATATAATATTTATAAAAAAGAGAAAAAGTTATCATACTTACTATTTTAAATACGCTATATATAACCTATACTAAACTAAAAATATTTTTTTTTTTTTACAATTCTTATACACGCTTATTTTTATAACTATATCTAGAAGAATAACTTTTTCTTAGTTTATACCTTTTTTAGACTAGTGTCTTAATACTATACTTTACCCCTTTTTATATTATATATAATCTATAGTTTTACTTTACCTAAAATAATAACTTATAAATACTTATTATTATTTTATAATAATTATTTTACTATTATTATAACTACCGCCTAATAAATTATCTTATTAAATTATTACTCTACTAACTATAAAATTTAAAAAAACCTATATTTAATAGGCCCTAGTTATAGTGCCTCTTTTCTACCTACCTATAATAAGTAAGAACGTAGTATATACTAAGTTAATATAGCTTCTATAAATAAACGTAAAAAAATATATTTTTAAAATATAGTTTTATTTTTTTAATATTAATTATATTATTTATTTTATAGGTTAAAAATTTTTTTTTACGTTAAGAATACAATTTAGATAAAAGGTAAAAGTAATTTAGTATTTATTAAAATACTTAATTATATTACTTCTTTTACTAGTAAAAACTAATAAATAAAGTTTTTATACCTAAAGTTAAACTAAAGATTAAAAGGGGTAAGTAACTTAATTAATTTTTTCGTTCTTTTTTTAATATAATATATATATACATGTATATATTATTACATTATATTATAATTATAAATTTTATAGTAATATTAATATAGATTAGTAATTTTAATAAGATAATATACCTATTTATAAAATAACGTATCTTTTAAACTAGTTTAAAAGAATAAAATTATACTTTTATCTTTTCTCGCCTATACCCCTAATTTAGTCTATATAAAAAATATATAGAGTTATTTATAATTTACGCTAAATAAAAGTAAAAAGGCTAATTTAGGTATGGAATTAAGTTTATAAAATATAAAGTCTTTTAAAAAAGTTATTATAGAGAAGTAGAGAAATATACTATAAAAAGTTATTAATAACTATATTTTATCCCTCCCTAATTATTATAAGATAGTTATAAAAGCTAAAGAATATAATACTAAGTATAGGTAATTTATTATATACTAGTTTATTATTAAAAATTAAAAAAAGGGACTTGTATATATAATTATATTAAAATATTTTATATACTTCTATATTATAGATACTATAATAATATATATTAAAACTAGCCAATTTTATATATTAAATATAAAGCTAAAATAGTCTAAAATATTGTTCTAAAAACCTTTCTATTTACTAAATTCTTTTACCCCTTAGGGGCTTACTAAGTAGCCTCTAATAGTGTAGCTAGAATAAGATTTTTTTTTTTAAATAGTATTATTTTCGTATTTTAGGCCTTATAACTAAAAGGTTATTTTATTTTAAAAAAGGTAACTTTTTAGATTAGTCTTTTCCTAATACTACCCCCCTATATAGTCTTTATTTTACTATAGTATAGTTATATATTTTTTTATATTTTTTTATTACACTATTAAACTACTATAGTTTATAATAGGGCTATTTACGTTACTAAACTCTTTATAGGAGATATATATTAAACTATAAAAGTAGAAAGTAATAATATTATTATAATTAGAGAATATAGCCCTAAAGTAGTTTAAAATAAACTATTAATTTATACTAAAAGCCCTTTTAGATTAATATTGTACCTATAACTACTAAAAAAGAAAAAAGTAAACATTTTTACTTATTTACAGTCTATATAGAGTTACCTTAAGTTATTTTTTCTTTTTTATAAATTTAACTCTAGTCCTATTATATTAGTATACTCTTAAATAGATTATTACTTTTTATAAAAAATTTATTTTACTTTTATATTTCTTAGTTTACTAAAGTTATTCTAAATCTTTTTAAAGTAATCTTAAATTATTTTTAAAATCTTTTTAACGCTTTTATACTAATTAAAACTTTTAGTTTTTAAGTATTTTCTCTATTTATATAGTTTTACTATTTAATATATTTATATATTAATCTAATAAATAGTGTGGCTATAGTGGCTCAGGGCAATTAAAAGAAGTTTTAAAAAAGGAGGAGTATATATATATCTTTATACTTAGTGTCTAAAAAGTACTATTTAATAAATTATTTTTATTAACTAGATTTATTATATTTATAGTGTATAATATATTTTCTATTCTATATTATAACTAAATTTTTATAATATATTAATTATTAGTTCTTATTTATATAGTAATATATTTTAGAATTTATATAATCATAATAAAAAAATAAAAGACTAAATAGATATATTCTAGACCTATAAGTTTAATTTTATATATAGTAGGTAAACTACCTATATTTCTTTATATTTATTCGTGAAAGCTATATCGACTTAGTATACGCTACGTTCTTACTTAATATAAAAATAAATAAAAATTAAAAGCGCTATAACTAGGGCCTATTAAATATAGGATTTTTTATATATTATAGCTAATAGAGCGATAATTTAACTAACGACTTATTAGGCAGTAGCGGTAACGATAGTAAACTACCTATATACTTAATTATTTTTAGTTAATCTTCTTACTTAGTCTAATAAATTATATATAATAATTTAAAACCTTAATCTTACTCCTTATTTCTAAATGTAATAGAAGATATATTTTATTTTAAAATATTTTTAAATATTTCTATACTATTTCTAGTTTTTATTTAGCTTTATTATAGATATTAATAAGTTTAAAGGCTAAGTAAAAAGTTTACAAACTTTCTCTCTTATCTAGTATCTATAAGTACTAATTTAACTCTTTTAGGCTATATATATAGTAGACTTAGAAGAGGGTATACTTAGTAATAAAATACTAAGTCTTATTATAAGTAAATTCTATATAGAAGACTTATAAGACTTAATTATTTTACTTTAAGTTATAAAAAATATAAAAGTACTATTTAAAAATTTTATTTTACTATTTTATTTATCTATCTATCTATAAATAAAAAGTAGTGAATAAAATTTACTTTAAATTTTAGTAGTAGTAGAGGGTATTTTAATATTTTACTTATATAAATAGATCTCTATTAAATAGTACTATTTTTAAATTTTTATAAAGTTATATATTTTTATAGATCTAGAACTACGCTAAATTAATATTATTTTAATTTATTTTTACTAGTCCGTAATAGACTATTTTAGAGAAATTGTTTATAATTATAAAAATTATATTATAAATAATTTTAGTAAAACGACTAGGGAATAAGTCTATAATAAAATTTTTTAGTTATATACTAAGACTATAAGTTTAAGTTCTCTACTAACTAAAAATGAAAATATTTTTTATAATTTTTATATACGCTAATTTTGTAAACTATATATAAAAAAATATTTTTTTTAGTTATACCTTTTTTAGACTAGTGTCTTACAAAAAGTTAAAAAAAAGTTAATTAAAAAAAATATTATTTTTAAAAAATTATATAAAATTAATTAATAAGCCAAAAAATACACGAATAAAACCGTTTTAAAGAAAAAATTATAGTAAATTATATAAGGATTTTATATACTCCTTATTAATTACGTGTAATAAATTAAAATTTCCTAAATATAATAATTTTTTAAATCTTATTTTTAGACTTCTATAACTTTTTAGTTAGTAAATATATTTAACTAAAAGTTTAACTATACTCTTTTCGGTCTAGTATAGATTACGTAAGTAGATTTTTACAGTAAATTAGTAATCTAATAATAAAATTATATTAAAAATATTTTTTTAAATATTTACATAATTACTACTTACGTAATATATTATTAATATTATAGTATATACTAATATCTTTTTACTTTTATAAACCTAAACCCCTATTTTCTTAAAATAGTACTAAATATTTTAAAACTTAAATTTAAAGTTTAACTACTTTTAAAAATAAATAATTTTTTTACTTTAATTGCTATAATTTTAAATAAGTAAAAAATAACTATTTATAATACTATATTACGTATTTAAAATAAAGAAAAAAAAATTATAATATAAATAAGATTAAAAAAGGCCGAGTTATAGAATTTACTTAAAGAGAGAAAAGAGTAGAAGTCCTAAAAAGGAAAATTAAAGACTATTAATAGAAACGGGTCTAAATATTATAAAAAGGACTTTATAAACCTTTTCAAAAGAAGAGGACAACTCTATTAATATAAGTAAAAAAACTTATAATTAATAAAGGAAATACTAAAAAATAATTAAAATACTCTAAAGAAAATATAAAAAATATTAAAAATATAAATTTAAAAAAAGTAATATTTTTTTTATAAGTTAGTTATATAAAGGGAAGAATAAAATAGAAAATATTATAGAAAAAAGAGTAATAATAAAATTAAAGAAGAATAAGCTATTAGTTACTTATAAAGTTAGTTATTTTAACTTTTTAATATTTTACAATATATAACGTATTATATATTTTCAAATTATAGTTTTAATTTTTTAATATTAATTATATTAATTATTTTATAGAATAAGACCTTATTTTATAAGTTTAGGATATAATTTAGGTAGGAGGTAAAAGTAATTTAGTATTTATTAAAATACCTAATTTTTTTACTTCTTTTACTAGTAAGGATAGTATAAATAAAGTTTTTATACCTAAAGTTAAATCTACTATAAAACGGTGTAAGTTATATAATCATTTTTACTTTTTCTTTTTTAGAAATATAATAATATATATATTATTATATTATTATATTATATTATAATTCTAAACTTTATATTAATATTAATTTAAATAAATAATTTTTTAAAATAATACTCTTATTTATAAAATAATAAACGTTTTAAACTAGTTTAAAAGTAATAAAATTATACTTTTTCTTTACTTAGCCTATAGCCCTAATTTAGCTCCTATAGAATATATATAGAGTTATTTAAAATATAGGCTAAATAATAACAAAAAGACTAATTTAGATATAAGATTAAGTTTATAAAGTATAAAGACTTTTAAAAAAGTTATTATAAAAGTGTATAATAATATACTATAAAAAGTTATTAATAACTATATTTTATCTTTTCCTAACTATTATAAGACGGTTATAGAAGCTAGAGACTACTATACTAAATATTAGTAATTTATTATTTACTAGTTTATTATTCACAATATAAATATTTAACTTGTATATATAGTTATATAAATAATATATAAATATATAAAAATATTTCAAATACTTATATATTATAAGTACTATTATAATATATATAAAAATTACAGGGGGGTGACATTAGGAAAGGTTAATCGAAAAAGTTACCTTTTTTAAAATAATATAACTTTTTAGTTGTAAGCCCTAAAAATACGAAAATAATACTGTTTTAAAGAGAAAGTCTAGCGTAGTCTATTCACCCTGTTAGGGGCTGCTTACTAAGGGGTTTAGGAGTAAAAAAAAATTAGTAAATATAGACAATTTTTAGGACCCTGCTTTAGACTATAATAACTTTTTATTTAAGGTGTAAAATTTGGTTATTTTTATATATATTATAATAGTACTTAGAATATATAAGTATATAAAACATTTTTATATATTTATATATTATTGATATAATTATATATAAAAGTCAAATTTTCACATTTTTAATAATAAACTAGTAAATAATATATTACTAGTACTTAGTATAGTAGCCTTTAGCTTCTATAACTCCCTTATAACGGTTAGGGAGTGATAAAATATAATTATTAATAGCCTCTTAAGGTATTTTATCCTACTCCTTTATAGTAGCTCTTTTAAAAGCCTCTATACTATTTAAACTATTTCCTATACCTAAATTAGCCTTTTTATTTTTAATTAGCCCTAATTTTAATAAACTCTATATATTTTCTATAGGGGCTAAATCAGGACTATAGGCTAGGTAAGGAAATAGTTTAATTTTGTTATTTTTAAACTAAGTTAAAACGTCCCTAGTTTTATAAATAGAGACGTTATCTTATTAAAATTGCTAACCTAAATTAATATTAATATAAAGTTTATAATTATAATATAATATAATAATATATATATATATATATATATTATTATATTATTAAAAATAGGGGTAAAAAAGTATTATAAAACTTACCCCTTTTTATATAGGGTTTAAGCTCAGGTTTAAGGACTTTATTAATATAGTCCTTACTAGTATAAGAAGTAAAAGAATTAGATATTTTAATAAATACTAAATTACTTTTACCTCCTACCTAAATTGTACCCTAAATATATAGGGTAAGGTCGTGGCCTATAAAATAATTAATTATAATTAATATTAAAAAACTAAAACTATAGCCTAAAAATATATAAAAAGTTATATATTTTAAAATTTTAAAAAGTTAAAATAACTTACTTTGTAATTAGCTAACAGCCAGTTCTCTTCTAATTTTATTATTACCCCTTTTTCTATAAAACTCCTTTCTAGCCCTACCCCTTTGTATTGCTAACTTATCAGAAAATATTATTTTTTTTAGTTTTATATTTTTAATATTTTTTAATTGTTCTTTAGCGTATTTTACTCTTTTTTTAGCACTTTCTTTATTAATTATTAGTTTTTTTTTACTTATATTAATAGAGTATCCCTCCTCTTTTAAAACCCTTTGTAATTATCTTTTTAAAATCTCTAGATTATTATCTAGTAGTATACTTTTATTATCCTTTTTAAGACTTCTAGTTAAGTCTCTATTAATAACTCTTTTATCTCTTTTAGTTAACTTTTTTATACCCCCTGTATAAACTTTTTTTATATTATAATTATTTTTCTCCTTCTTTTTAATACGTTGTATAGCATGATAAATAGTAGTAGAAGACTTTTTTAAAGTAGTAGTAATTATAGCAGGAGAGGTATTTACTTTTAAAAGTATATTAACTTTATATTCGAGTTTTAAAAGTGTTAGGTCCATTTTAAGAGAATAGGAGTTTAAGTTTATAAAACTTAAAAGATATTATTATATACTATAATATTAGTAATATATTACGTAACTAGTGATTATATAAGTTTTAGTAATATTTTTATAATTAATATAATTTTATTATTAGATTACTAATATACTTCGAAAATCTAGTCACGTAACCTAAACTAGGCCTAAAAGAGTATAGTTAAAATTTTAGTTAAATATATTTACTAACTAAAAAGTTATAGGAACCTAAAAAAGGGGTTAAAAAACTAACTATATTTCTGTAATTTTAATTTATTACAGGTAATATATATAACGTAACTAAAATTCTTATATAAATCTCTATAACTTTCTCTTTAAAACGGTATAATTCACGTATTTTTAGGCTTAGTAATTAATTTTATATTAATTTCTAAAAATAGTAACTTTTTGGATTAACCCTTTCTAATGTTACCCCCCTGTACTAAGTTTTATACCTTAAATAAAAAGTTATACTAACTTAAAGTAGAGTCTTAAAATTTTTTTATATTTACTAACTTAGTAGCGTTTTTACGGCTTTACCTACTATAAATAATAGTTATTATTTTATATGTAACTATTAAGTTAATCTTTCTCTAAATAATATAGATAGTATTAAAGAGCTACTATTTACTAATATATAAATAGTCCTCTAAATCCTCTACCTATTTTATTAATATATAAACGCCTATTAACACTTAGGCGTATACGTAATATAATATACTTATTTATTTTTTTTCTCTATAACGCGTAGTAGCTACTATACCTATTTTATACTTTATAACCTACTACTAGTAGGTTACTTAGTATAATTTAGTAGTTACTATAGCGTTAAGTACCTTTTATATTTATATACTATCTATTATTTCTAATATAAAGTCTATCTTTTATTTTTCTACTATTTTTTTTTTTATTTAATCTTAATATAAGCTATTGCAGCTTATTATTTTATATTATAGCTAGATTAGTAGGTTTATTTATAATACTTATTTAGACGTACTATATTAGTAAATATAGTTTAATAGTTTTCCCTATTGTTATTATTATCTTATACTTATTTCTCTTATTAGTAAGTAGATAGTAGGCAGTATTATAGTATCCTTTTTCTAGTACGTTAAGGGCTTTTATAGTATTAATAACTTTATCGGCGTACGCTAGTATACTTAATAGTAGATACTTTATAGCTACTTCTACTACTCGTATATATAGGTTATTATTAAATATATTTTTATAAATAGATATATAAGACTTGGTTATTATAGTCTTATTAAAGGTAATTATAATATACAAAGTCGCTATTAGTATACTTATAATAAAAGTTAGCTAACTATACCCTATATATTATACTACTAAGAATAAACGCTATATTAGTATCTACGTTAATATACTAAATCCTATTTTATAACTTTAATAATAATAGATAATAATACGGCAGAGTAGGCGTATTATAGTATAATAGTACTATAGTAGTCTAGCCTAAAGAAAAAAAAAGAATAAAAGTAATAGTAGCCTAATACTACTAGTGTACTAAGCTATACTACGCTAAGCTATACGCTGTAGTTATAAATTTACTAACTAAATTAAAAAATATTTTTTATAGTTTTTATATACGCTTATTTTTTTAACTATATCTAGGAAAATAACTTTTTTTAGCTTATACCTTTTTTAGACTAGTATTTTAACGCTATACTTTACCTCTCTTTATATAATTTATGAATTTTTTACTACCCCTAAACCCCTTCGTAAGTATTCTATAATTAGGTAAATAGGATCTTCTAAGCTTTCTCTTTAAAACGCTATTTTTCTTATATTTTATAGCTTACTAATTATAAAGTTATATTGTTTTAAAAAGATATATTTTTTAATTACTTTTTTTTTTCCCCTTGTAACGCTACACTTAACCTTTTTTATATAATAATATAATTTATAGTTACGTATTACTATAGTCTATTAAAAATAAAAAGTGTATAGAGAAAACTATATAATTTATATATTTTTAAATTAGTACACTAATAGTGCTTATAGTTATAAATATAGTTAGTAATATTATTAAATATATCTATTTATATATATTTACGCTATATATATTTAAGAGTTTATCTTATACTAAAATCCTTTAAGAGTGGACTATTATAGTATTTTATAATTACTTTTATTTTATTTATAAAAGTAGAGGATTATTTTAGCTTTATTAGTCTTAATTTAGCGCTCTTTAAACTATGTAGTTATAAGTTATTATTATAATTTTTAGATATATTTAATTATTTATTTTTTAAGTTAATTAGATAGTTTAAAATTATAATTTATTTTATAGTTAAAATTACGTATTCTAAAATTTTAATTTTTTTTTATAAGTTTTAACTTACGTTTTTAGTTTATTTATATATAAATTATAATTATAAAAACTACAACCCCGTTAACCTTTATAATAAAAAGTTATAATAACTTTTTTATAGATTCTATAAAGACTATATTACGTTTATATTTAGTTATTTTAGACTTTCGTATATAATTCGGGTAGTAAGATAAAGTATTAGCCGGATTTATAAACTTTATTTTATAAATAGGTTAAAATTATATTTAAAAAATAGTAAATATATCTATACTAAATATAGTAATAGGGTTTATATATATATAAATTATTATAGATTATTATAATCTATAAAGATTTTAAAATAAGTACTCTATAGGTAATATTTTTATTATTTAATACTTTTTATAATATTAAGAAGTTTTTTATTATATATATTATAATAGTACTACGTACTGTTTAATTATATTATATAAAAGTTATTTAGTTATTACTAAAATAATTTTTTTTTTTAGAAACTAATTAGTTTTTAATAGTATTTATAGCTTTATTAGAGGCGTTTATGTTAATTTAAGTCTATTTTTTATATTTAAAGTATAAAAGTGTTAGTACTTTAAAAAAATATTTTAAAATTTTTAGAAGTTTCTCTACTACTATTACGTAAGTTAATATAAATATTTTCTATTTTTTTTATAATTAGTCTGCCTTTAGCGCTACTTAGTACCTTTTAGATTAATTTAGTAAGTAGTAAAACTAACTAAAAGAAATAGTTTATAAATATATAATAGTAGTTTATAAAACTAATAAAACTATAAATATTATATATAATATATTATATTAGTCCCTCGGTTATATTAGTACTCTAGTTAGTTTTTCTTAGTAATACTAACTTATAAGTTTTTTATTATTACTAATACTATTAATACTATCTAAAAATACGCCGCTAAGAGTTATATTTAATTTAAAAAATACCACTTTATCCTTTTAGTAAATTTATATATTATATTTAGTCTCTTTATACTTACTATAGCAGCGTTAAGTTAAAAACGCTCTTTTAGAGCTACTACTACTTTACGCCTTTTTAGATAAATTTACTCTTATAAATAGACTTATAGTAACTTTATTTACTATTTAATTAAATTTAAGTATTTCTTTTTACTAAATTTGCTTTTTTATATATAATTTTTACTTAGTTAATACTTTTACTTATTTATACAGTTCTGTAATCTTGTATATTATTAATATACTTTAGTATATAAAAGTCTTAGCACCCTTTATAAGCTATATAAGTCTTTTAGGAATAGTAGTAAATAATTTTCTAATAGACTCTACTACTAATTTTATTTAAGACCTAAGTTTAACTGTATTACTTAGAGTTTTAAACTATTAAAGTATTTTAGGAAGTGGTTATTTTAGTAAAATACGTAATTATATATTAAAATAACCTAGTATTATTACTAAATTAGGGGGAATAATACTAAATACCTTAAAGGCCTTTTTATAGTTTTCTAATATAAATATATTAAAAAACGTATTTTAGAAAGCTGGTAGAAAACCCTCTTTATTAATATAAAAAATATATTAGTATACTAAGTCTTAAATATATTAGAAGTACTTTAGTTTTAGTAGTATAAAATAGACTATATTAAGTAACTAGAGGATATATAATAAATACGCTAGTATATAAAGTGTTAAGATTTTATATTTTAAATAATAATTTTTAAACTTTTAAGACTAGTAGCTTTTATAACTATTTAAAATAAGTAGGTTTATAATTCTATTTAACCTATTATAGTATACGCGTTAAAGTATTTTAATTATATAATTCTAAGCTTATTTTTTATCTAGCTATTTTTAGGGACTAATATTTTCTAATTATAAAGTATATTATTTTCCTTATATTATACTAAGATATAGACTTATTCTTTATAAATAATAAAGGGCGGGGCAGCGTATTCTGCAGTATAAACACTCCAAATAACTATTACCTACTTATAGATATCTAGCTAAATAGAATTTAATTAAGTACGTTTCTTTAAATCTATAATAACTTTTCTAACCGTAATAACGCCTATTTAAAAGCTAATTTTATTAACGTTATAAATATCTTTATCTTATACTTTATATTTAGTTTTTATATCTTTTATAAGCTAACACTATATATTTATTATTTCTAAATCCTTTAATTATATTCTTTATTAATCTTTTACTGAATTCTAGACTATTTTTAGTTTAGGCGTATATAATATAAAACGGTAACTTTAGTATTTATTTATAAGTTTTTTATATTTAGTAGCTAGTAATGTATTAACTATATTGTTTATCTTATACTATTAGGGCGTAAACTCTTATAAATCTCGGTTAAGAATATACTAAATAAGCGTCTACTTTTTAGTTATAGTAAGCTTTACTATACTAAGGCGTTTAGTTAGTAGAAACTCTACTCTATTATATTAATTAGTAAGCGTAGAAGATAAAATACTATATATATTAATAGCGCGTTATAGACTTTTAAATTTATAATTCTAATAGGCTTATAGGGCAAATTTAATTCTATTTTTTTATTTAGCTTAGATTATATTATTTTATTTAGATATTATAAATAAAAAATAAAGTTAGTATTACTAAAAAAAACTAATTAGAGTACTAATATAACCGAGGTACTAATATAATACATTATATATAGATTTAAACTAATTTTAAATTATTTTAATCTAGATTAAATCTATTAAGAGGGTCTTAAATAAAATAATAAAATTAAAATATTTAGTAGATAGAGTATACTAAAAATACTATACTATACTAGATTTAAAGGGTAAATTAGTATATTTAAAAATATACTAATTATTTTAAGTTATAAAATCTTTAAATTAAATTTTATTTTAATTACTATAGTTATATAAAAGAAGCGCGCTGTAAGTATTACAGGGGGGTGCAATAAAAAAAAAGTACTTAAAAAGATTACCTTATTTAAAGTTATATAACTTTTTAATTAGTAAGTTAAAAAATATAAAAAAAATAGCGTTTTAAAGCGAAAGTCTAGTAGACTCTATTTACCCTGTTAGGGACTGCTTACTCAGGGGTTTAGGGGTAAAAAAAAATTAGTAAATATAGAGAATTTTTAGGATCCTATTATAGGCTATTATAACTTTTTATTTAACGTGTAAAATTTAATTATTTTTATATATATAATATTAGATACTAAGTTATATTAGTATATTAAATATTTTTATATATTTATATATGAAATATATAATTATATATAAAAGTCACTTTTTTTTATTTTTAATAATAAACTAGTAAATAATAAATTACTAGTACTTAGTATAGTAGTCTTTAGCTTCTATAATCTCTTTATAAGGGTTAGGGAGTAATAAAATATAATTATTAATAACTTTTTATAATTTTATAGTTTATAATTTAAAAATAGCACTTTTATAGCCTCTATAGTTTCTAAACTTAACTCTATACCTAAATTAGACTTTTTATTTTTATATAGTCTAGGTTTTATATAATTTTATATATTTTATATAGAGACTATATTAGTGCTGTAGGCTAGGTAAAAAAATTCTCTTTTAATTATTCTTAAAATAGTTTAAAACGTTAATTATTTTATAAATAATAGTATTACCTTAATAAAATTATTAATATAAGTTAATAGGAATATAAAGCTTATAACTATAATATAATATAATAAGAATATATATATTATTATATTATTATATTAAAAAAAGGACTTAAAAATCTATAAATGTACTTACTCCTTTTTATCTTTAGTTTAACTTTAGATATAAAAACTTTTTTTATATAATCTTTACTAATATATGAAATAGATAAATTAAGTATTTTAATAAATACTAAATTACTTTTATCTTTTAACTAAATTGCGTTTAAAATTAAGAATATAATATTATAACTAATAAAATAATTACTTTAATTAATATTAAAATAATAAAACTATACCGTAAAAATATATAAAAAGTAATATATTTTAATATACTAAAATAATAAAAAAACTTACTTTTTAATTAGGTAATAGTAAGTTATTTTTTTAACTCTATTATTACCCCCTTTTTTTATAATACGTCTTTCTAATCTCTCCTATTTATAGTACTAACTTCTTAGAAAATATTATTTATTTATAATTTATATTTTTAATATTTTTAATATTTTTATTAGTGTATTATAATATTTTTTGGCTTTTTTTTTATTAAATATAGGTTTTTTTAATTTTTATTAATATTATAACACTTCTTTTTTAAATTACGTTTATAAGAATATTTTTATAATATTTAAATTATTTTCTAATTATAATTAATTTTTTTTATTTTTAGAGCTTTTAATTAAGTCTCTATTAATAATTCTGTTTACACTTTAAATTATCTTAGGAACCTACTTCTTTAAATTTTATTTATAGTATTATTATTATTATTTTAATTATAATATATTATATAGTATTATAAACACCTATTAGGAGTTCTTTTAAAAAAAAAATTATTATTAAATTAAAAGTATTTACATTTAGAAAAATTTAACTTTAAATTTAAGCTTTATTAAATATGCTGCTATGTAAAAGGAATAGGAGTCTAGATTTATAAAATTAAAAAGATATTATTATATACTATAATATTAGTAATATATTACGTAAGTAGTAATTATATAAGTATAGGCTATATTATTTTTTTAATATAATATTATTATTAAATTACTAATATAATTCGAAAATCTCGTTAGGTGACCTATAGTAGGACTAAAAGGATATAGTTAAAATTTTAGTTAAATATATTTACTAACTAAAAAGTTATAGGAACCTAAAAAAGTAGTTAGAAAAATTATATTATTTAGGTAATTTTAGTCTATTATAGGTAATATATAACGTGGCTAAAATTCTTATGTAAATCTCTATTACTTTCTCTTTAGAACGATATTATTCACGTATTTTTAGGCTTGTTAATTAATTTTATATAATTTGTAAAAAAGATAACTTTTTTAAGTACTCTTTTTTTATTGCACCTCCCTGTATAATATATATTAATAAAATTATATTTTTTAACCAAAGATTACCTTTAATAATTAAATATACTTTATACTTTATAAAGTAATTATTTTAATTAAATATATAAATAAATACCTACGTAAGTAAAAGTAGTTATTTAGTATTTTTAGAGTATATAACTACTTACTAAGTTTACTTTTTAAAAAGTATATTTTATTCTTTATATATAGTCTAGTAAAAGAGTAGACTAAGTAGATATAAATAAATTATTTTTTATATTACTAGTTCTTTTAAAAGCTTATTATAGTATATATAAGTTTTATTTTAAAATATTATTTTCTTTAGAACCCTATCTAGTATAATAGCTTAAACTATACTATTAATAGTTATAAGCTTTTTACGCTCTTCTTATATAAGATTTATACTAAAAATAAATATATTTATATAGTTATACTTTAGGAAACTATTTATATTATTAAGTAAAATACTTATAAGCTTTATATTATATAATAGCTTATTCTCTAGGTTAGGGCTTAATAATATATAAATACTAAGTAAGTTTCTATTTCTATCCCTTAGTTATTAAGATTCTTAGAATTTAATCTATATTATTTTTAGGTTTATTAAGTAGCTAGGCTATAGTCCCTTATAGATCCTTATATCTTATAAGTAAAAGTAGTAATTATTTTACTTAATAAAAGGAGCTTTATATTACTAATTTAAGTAATAGTATTAGATAAGCTTTTACCTACTATTTAAAGATTATGTAGGCTTCTTACTTTAAACTATTTTACTCCTTTACTAGAGTATAGTTTATAAAAAATACTAAAGTATTTATCTTTTTTAGAGTTTATACCTTTAAGTTTTTTAGGCTCTAAAGTAGGCTAAGAAGAGATTAAACTAATATTTATATTATATAATATATAGATTTATAGCTATTAGCTAGCTATACTAATAGTCTATATATATACTATTTATATAAAACTTTATTTACTTAACTAGCTAAAAGAATAAAATAAAACCTACGCTAAAGTACTTTTAAGTTACTACTTAAGTTATACGATATTTTTACTAATATTTAGTTTATTAGAGTTATAGGCTTATATATTAAAAATTTTATTAAACGCCTTATGTATATTTATAATCTTAATAGTATATAAGATATCTATAAACTTTATAACTTCTTTTTAAGAGATAGGCTAATCCTTCTTTCTTTTATAAAAAAGAGTTTTATTAAATATAATATTACGCATTATAATAACTTAGTTAAGTAATAATATTTATATTTTATAGATATTAGAAGCTACGTAACTAATTAAATATCTAATATAAGTTTATAGATTTATTTTAAATTTATTCTTATTACGCCCGGCTACGCGATTTTTATTTAAAGAATATATATAATAGCTATAGGTATATATATTACTCTAATTTAGGCGTAAATCTACTATTTAGTACTTTATAAATTTAAGTTTATAAGAATAAAAATACTGTGTAAACTAGCTATAAAGAATTTTATTTAAAAATTATATACTTTTAGAAGTTATTAAACTAATATTATAAAACGCTATAATTATTTTTATAACTTTTAGCTAAAGCTTTTTTAGTAAGTTTATACTAAGTTATAAGTTATAATAATAATTTTATTAATAATTTCTTAGCTAGCGCGTTTAGCGTCGGTGTTTAGCTTATATATATAAAGAGGTAGTATTTTAATACTTATAATAAGCTTTTTTATTTATTTTTTAAAACGCGATCTTCTATACTACGGTTAAGTAATAATATTATTATTTTAAAATTTTTTTATAATTTTAAGTTTAAACTAAGTATATATTTACGTAGTAAAATTTAAAAATACTTTTATAAGCTCTAAAAGTAACTTTACCTATAGGCTTTATATATAAATCTTTTTGCTATAGTTATTTTTCACTAATAATATTTACTATTTACTAAGTCTTTCTTTAGGTATACTAAAGAAATTTTATAAAATGTACTAATATAGGTGAGGTAATAGTTTTTTTAGTTTTTAAAAGGTTATCTAAGTAGTGTATATAAAGGAATATTAATTATAATATATATACTTAGTATTTAAAATATAAATATTTTACGCTCTATAAATAAGAGTATATAAAGCTTTTTAATTTAAATAGATTACTCTTTAGTATTATATATTCTTAGTATTAATATATAGATATATTAACTATAAGTAAAACTTTTAATATACTAGTATTACACTCTAAACTAAAGAATAGAAGGATAGAGGCTTATATTTAATAAATATAAAATTATATTTATAAATTAGTATTAAAAGTATAAAATTCTATTGTAAAAATTTTATAGATAATATATTATTAAAGCCTAAGTACTAAAACCCCTTATTATATAAGTAGGTTTTAGATACTATATTTAAATAAAATTCTTTTATAATAGCTATATTTTTTATTATAAGGTTTTTTATAGAATATCTATTTAGTCTATTTAAAATATTTTTAATTACTTAGGTTCCTATACTAAAGAGTAGAAAAGCTTATATATTAGTCTTAATAGTATAGATATTATTAGTCTTTTTAAAAAGTTCTAAAATAAGTAGTAATTTATTATTTATAAAACATAAAATAGTACTATTATTAAAAATAGTATTTTTAAAAAGCGAATAGGTATTATAATTTTATATAAAATATATACTATTACTTTATTCTAATTTTCTACTTAAAATAAGCAAAGGATTAATAACTATAGATATATAAAAGCTAGAGAATTTTAGGTTATTAAACCTTTTACCTAATAAGGTATTTTCTTTAAGTTATTTTTTTACTTAAGTATATTATTAAGAGCTATAAATTTAATAAGTTTAGGGTGCTTAAAAAGCTTTTTTTTATTTTTTTTTTAGAAAGTAGCGTAGTCTAACTAGTATAAGTATCTATTAAAACTAATTATAGGTAATAGTATTTAGTAGGTTTCTAATAGTATTCTTTAAATTTATAAAGGTATTAGTATAATTTACTTTTATTCTTTAGCTATAAATTATTTAATTAGAGGAACAGGCTCTATTTACTAAGTATTATAAAGATTCTAGAACTTTTAGTAAATAATTTAGTAATTCTATTTTATAATATTACTTAAAAAATTCTTTATAGTTCTATTAAAGAGAGTTCTTTATTTTTAAATATTAATTTTTAGACTTAAGTTATACGTATCTATTTTATTTAATTAGGTACTAATTTCCTACTAATAGTAATAAGAAAGCTAGTAATAACTAACTCCTTTTAAATATTAATAAGCTTATATAATTTTACGTTTATATAAAAAGCTTTTTATTTATAATACTATAGCTTATAAACTATTCTTTTATATTTTTTTTTTCTTTAAATAAGTATAATATTATTATTATATAATATTCTTAGCTACTATATTAGTAGTTAAAAGCTCTTATTTAAAAAAATAAATAATTAAGTAAATAAAAATATCCTCTTTAATAGCGTAATATATAAAAATAGTATTTATAAGTTCTAAAATTACTATTATATTAATTTAGTTTTAAATATTTATTATTTAATTTACTTTAGTAGTATAATCGGTTAAGTGGGCTTAGTATATAACTATTTTAATAGTATAGTTATAGTAAATTTTTATAATTTTAGTTTTAGATACTTCTATAATACGTAAAAGCTTTAGTATTTAAAAAAGATTATTAAAATTATTAACGCTTTTAAGGTTAAGATTAATAAGATTTTAAATATAGTAAAGTATATACTATACTTTAAACTGCGATTACTATATTGGCTAACTTATAAAATTAGTAAAATAGATAGTATTAGTTAAAAAAGATATAGTAGTTTTAGATATTATAATACTTAGAGAATTATTAGTAGTAAGGCTTACTAAGTATTTAATAGCTAAAAATATAAGTCGTTATTTTATATATATAGATAAAGCGATGCTTATAGAATTTATAGAACTAAAAATTTTAAAAATAAAAATTAAAAAATTAATTAGAGCTTTAGTAAATAGAATTTCTAATAATTAGGTATATAGAGACAATCTTCTTTTACTTTTAAAATACTAGACTTATAACTATAGAAAAAAAATAAGCTAGAAATTACTAGATTTTAAGATTAAAGAGTTAGGATTTATTTTATAAATAAAAGCGCGAAAAAGTTATATTATATATATATAAAAGAGAAATAAATACTTTATTTTAAAGAGCTATATAAACTAATAACGTAAACTCTAAGATATATTAGTGTAATATAATATATAAGCTAGCTAGTATTTATTATAGCTAATAATAATAATCTATAAAATTATTTAAAATATTACTAATATACCGGCCGCTACTAGTACTTATATTTATATTAATATAATATAATAAGATATATAGCTTCTATATACTAAAAATAAAGTTTTAATTAAAATATTATTTAGTATTTTACTAATCCTCTACTATTATAAAAAATTATAATATTAATAAACTTAAAAAATATTATATTTTATACCGAGTTTTAATAGAATTAACTTGCTAACCCTTTTTTAAACTATAGCTAAATACTTTTAAAAATTACTAAAAATTAAATTTAACTATAAACTGCTAATAGTACTATACCTATTTAAAATAATTATTTAGAAAGTTATTAAAAGAAAATAAAATTAACTTAATTAAATTTTTAACTATATATATTAAGTAAATTAAAGAAAAGAAAAAGATACTATTTATATAGAATAAGTAGTAATATATAACCAAGTAAACTAAAGACTCTATAAGTATTACTTTACACTAAAATTTTTATACTTACTCTAGTTAGGTATAGAACTAATTTAAAAAAGCTACTAATTATATAAATAATTACTTATATATATTCTAATTTAACTGTAATCTTATTCTTTAATATTTATTAGTGAAAGGTATTAGGCTTAAATAATATATTAGGACTAAGCACCTTATACACTCTTTAAGTACCTAGTCTTATAGAGGTATATAAGTTTTTATTTATAAATAATAATTTATATCTTTTATCCTCTCCTCTTAATCTTAAAATAAAAATATATTTATACTAATTCTATTATATTCTACTATAACTCTTAAGAAGAAGCTTAATAAGTTATAATTAATAATAACTAGTCTTTTTAAATAATTACGCGGCTATTATTATAGTACTTTATTTAATTCTTTTTACTAAAGATTATTATAATTAGCTTTTAATAATTTAGGCTAATATTTTAGAATTAGTTTTAATAATCTAAAATATACTTTATTAATAATTTTAACTAAATAACTAAAATTTTAATTATATTAGATATATAGTCTACGTCTAATTACTTTAGTTTTTTTATTATTAAAATATATTATATTTATTATAACCAGCGACTTTAAGAAAAATTACTTAATTATATTTTAATATATAAAAGGTATACTAGTACTTTTATAGTAATAAATAGAGTATAAGTATTATTAGAAATAAATACTAAATTACGACGCTTAGCTATTACTTATAATAATTTTAGTAATAATAATACACGTACCTATACTATTTAAGAAAAACTAGTTTATAAAAGTATCTCTTAGTACTTATAAAAAAATATTATACTATATTTAGCTTATATTATTAATTTTATTATGTAAAATATTATTAAGTATTTTAAACTAGTAGTGTTACTTATAGTAAAAAATATAAAAATATTATTAAAATAATATATTTAAAAGGTAGAAATATAACCGTTTATTCTAAACTCTTTTAATAATATATATATACTTTTATTATATATATTTATTATATAATAAGTAATTATTAGATTTAGACTATTTATATTACTATTAACGTATTATTATAACGTTACGAGCATTATATTACTATATAATAATATTTACTATTTAAGAAATAGCTGTTTATTATCCACAATATTAAAATATAATTAAATTAAAAATAATTTTTATAATTTTTATACACGCGTATTTTTTTAACTATATCCGGGGAAATAACTTTTTTTAGCCTGTACCTTTTTTAGACTAGTATTTTTAATACTACACTTTACCTCTCTCTATATAATTAAAATTTAATAATATTTAATATTTAATATATATAGACCCGTACTTAAAATCTAGAAATATATTAATAAATAGCTAAAATAAAAGATTATACTTAATACAACTATTAGAACGGCTAATAGAAATATAGTTAAAATAAACTTTTATAACTTTAAGTAACTTAAAATATTTTTTATAAAGTAGTACTACTTTAAACTACTTATTAAAATACTAGAATACTGTCTAAATACTATTAATTTTATTAGTAAGAAGTAAAAATCTTAAATTTAATATATTTAGTTTATATATAACTATCTGGTTAATTTCTTAAATAAGATAATAGTTAAGTTAAATAATAAGAATCTAGAATATAAAAAAAATATTAAATAACAAAAAATAATATAATTTATACCTAAAAATAGCTACACTAAGTTGAGTAAATACTATTTAAAAATAAATATAAAATAGATATTTTTATTTACCTATATAATTATTTTTTATAAGTTTAAATTCTATAGTAACTAAAATAAAAATAGTTTTTATAATTTTTATATATACTTATTTTTTTAACTATATCTAGAAAAATAATTTTTTTTAGTCTATACCTTTTTTTAACTAGTGTTTTAATATAACCCTTTACCTTTTTTATATAATAATTATTTTTAATTTAATATAAACGCTTACTGTATATAATATATACTATAAATATTTATTATAGCAAAACTCTAACTACTAGTTTAAAATAATATATAGGCTATATACGGTATATAGTTTTGCCTACGCGCTATTATTACTACTATAGTCTAATAGGTTATTGGTTTAAGTTATTACTCTACTAGCTATAATATTTAAAAAATTCTATATTTAATAAATCTAAGTTATAGTATTTTTATTTTTATTTACTTTTATATTAAGTAACGACGTAGTGTATACTAAGTTAATATAGCTCCTACGGATAAATATATAGGAACAATAATATATAGGAATCCTACTATAAATATACTTATTAAAAATACTTTTTTAATTACCTTAATTATTATAATAATAAGCGTATAAGTTATATACTAGTATTAAACCACTTTATATAATAATTATAAAATAATAAGTAGTTTTAAAAGTATACTACACTATTAAGTAGTTTTTTAACTCTAAATTAAGTATTTTTTATAAAAGAAGCCGAAGAGACTAGTAGTTAAATATATAATAAAAAAGTCTACTTAAATACTATATATATAAAAATAACTAAAGATTTTAATATACTCATTTAATAGTAGACGTATAAAAATATTTTTTTTAACTAACTTAAATTATAAATAATATACTAACTATACTAATTATATAAGTTAGTATTAAGTATATTTTTAATATTACTAAAAATATTATTAGTAATTAGAGGTATTAACGTTTTACTTAAATAATTTAGTAAATAATAATATTTATTAATTTAATTATTTAAAAAATAAAAGAGTACACAAGACTATAAAATATAATAATAAAAATAAAAGATAATAAAACTTTTATTACGGTAAGATACTTCAGAGCTTATATTATTAGCTTATAAAGCTCTTTAGAATAGAGTATTTATTTTTTTCTTTACGTATATATAATATTACTTTTTAGTACTTTTTTTTATAAAACTAGTTTCTACTTTTTAATTTTAGAATCTAGTAATTTTTAGCTTATTTTTCCTTTATAGTTATAAGTCTAGCGTTTTAGGAGTAAAAGATTTTTCCTACGAATTTAATTATTAAAAATCCTATTTACTAAAGCTTTAATTAATTCTTTAACCTCTATTTTTAAAACTTTTAGTTTTATAGATCTAGCGAGTATTACTTTATTTATATATATATAAAAAATAACTCGTATTTTAGCTATTAAATATTTAGTAAATCTTATAACTAATAATTATTTAAATATTATAATATCTAAGACTATTATATCCCTTTTAACTAATACTATCTATCTTACTAATTTTATAAACTAGCTAATATAGTATATATAGTTTAAAGTATAATGTATAATTTATTACGTAAAGGATCTTATTAATCCCAACCTTAAAAGTATTAATAATTTTAATAATTTCTTTTAAATACTAGAGCTTTTACGTATTATAGAATGTCTAAAGCTAAAATTATAAGAATTTACTATAACTATACTACTAAGATAGCTATATACTAAGCCTACTTAACTAATTATACTACTAAAGTAAACTAAGTAATAAATATCTAAAACTAGATTAGTATAATAGTAGCTCTAAAGTTTATAAGTATTACTTAAACGTACTACGCTATTAAAGGGAATATCTTTATTTACTTAATTATTTATTTTTTTAAATAAAAACTTTTTACTACTAATATAGTAGCTAAAAATATTATATAATAATAATACTATACTTATTTAAAAAAAGTAAAGTATAAAAGAATAGTTTCTAAGTTATAATATTATAAATAGAAAGCTCTTTATATAACAGTAAAGGTATATAAACTTAGTAAAATTTAAAAAAAACAGCTAGCTATTACTAACTTTTTTACTACTATTAGTAAAAAATTAGTACCTAATTAGGTAAAGCAGATATATATAACCTAAGTCTAGAAATTAATACTTAAAAGTAAAAAACTCTTTTTAATAAAAGTAAAAAGAATTTTTTAGGTAATATTATAAAATAAAATTATTAAATTATCTACTAAAAGCTTTATAATTATTATAATACTTAGTAGATAGAGTCTGTTCTACTAATTAAATAGCTTATAGCTAAAAAATAAGAGTAAGTTATACTATTATTTCTATAAATTTAAAAAGTACTATTAGAAATCTACTATGTACTATTATTTATAGTTAATATTAATAAGTATTTATACTAGTTAAACTACGCTACTCTTTAAAAAAAATAAAAAAAACTCTTTAAGCGCCTTAAGTTTATAGAATTTATACCTTTTCGTAATATACATAAGTAAAAAAGATAGCTTAAAGGGAATACTTTATAGAGTAAGGGGTCTAATAAGCTAAAATTTCTTAGCTCTTTTATATATATAGTAATTAATCTTTTACTTATTATAAGTAGTAAATTAAAATAAAGTAGTAGTATATATTTTATATAAAATTGTAATACCTATAAGCTCTTTAGAAGTATTATGTTTAATAATAGTACTATATTATATTTAGTAAATAATAGATTACTACTTATTTTAGAATTTTTTAAAAAAGCTAAAAGTATTTATACTATTAAGACTAGAACGTAAACTTTTTTAATTTTTAGTATAAAAATTTAAGTAATTAAATATACTTTAAACGGACTAAATAAAAATTTTATAAAAGATTTTATATTAAAGAATATAGCTATTATAAAACAATTCTATTTAAATATAATATTTAAAGCTTACTTATATAATAAGGGGTTTTAGTATTTAGACTTAGATAATATACTATACGTAAAAATTTTTTTTTTTAAAAATAAATAAGTCTTTAATTAAGGCTATTTAACTATTTAAGGAAAGTCTTTTATATTCTAAATAAACTAATAACCGGCTATTTAATTCCTAAACTAATATATATAGGTTATATTACTAAATAAAGTTATATTAAACTACAAATCTAATTACCTAATTAGACCTAGTTCGCTACGCTAAGCCTATTTAGGAATAGATTTTTATCTCGTCTAACTTTAGATAGTAATTTAGCCTAAAATACCTCTAAATATAAAGAGTGATTTTGGCTTCCTATAGCCTTATATTAATTTCTTAGTAGTACTCTATACTTTTAAAAACTCTATACTTTATTATATAAAGTAGGTACGTTTAAACAACGCTGTAATAAAGAAAGGAATTAAACCCCTAATATATAGAAGAAACTTTAAAAATTAAAAAATCTTAGTATTTTTAAGTATATACCTACTATGTCACCCCGCTACGTAAAATCTTTAAAATAAAATTTTATATTTATAATACCTTCTTGTAAGTATAATCTTATATTTATTAAATATAAGCCTTTATTTTTTTATTATTTAGTTTAGAGTGTAATACTAGTATATTAAAAGCTTTATTTATAGTTAATATATCTATATATTAATATTAAGGATATATAGTACTAGAGAGTAAAATATTTACATTAAAAAGTTTTATATACCCTTATTTACAGAACGTAAAATATTTATATTTTAAATACGAAGTATATATATTATAAGTAATATTCCTTTATATACACGACTTAAATAATCTTTTAAAAACTAAAAAAACTATTACCTTAACTATACTAGCGTATTTTATAAAATTTTTTTAATATACCTAAAGAAAGGCTTAGTAAGTAGTAAATATTATTAGTTAAAAATAATTATAGTAGAAAGATTTACATATAAAGTCTATAGGTAAAGTTATTTTTAAAGCTTATAAAAGTATTTTTAAACTTTACTACATAAATATATACTTAGTATAAATTTAAAATTATTTAAATTTTTTAAAATAATAATATTACTACTTAATTATAACACGGAAGATTACGTTTTAAAAAATAAATAAAAAAGTTTAGTATAAATATTAAAATACTACCTCCCTATATATATAAGCTAAACAGCAGCGCTAAATACACTAGCTCAAAAATTATTAATAAAACTATTATTATAAAACTTAGTATAAACTTACTAAAAAAGTTTTAGTTAAAAATTATAAAAGTAACTATAGCGTTTTATAATATTAGTTTAATAGCTTTTAAGAGTATATAATCTCTAAATAAGGTTTTTTATAGCTAGTTTAAATAGTATTTCTATTACTATAAACCTAAACTGATATAGTACTAAACGATAGATCTATACCTAAATTAAAATAATATATATATTTATAGTTATTATATATATTTTTTAAATAAAGATTATATAGCCGGGTATAATAAGTATAAATTTAAAATAAATCTATAAGCCTATATTAGATATTTAGTTACTTATATAGCTTTTAATATTTATAAAATATAAATACTATTACTTAATTAGGTTATTACGACGTATAACGTTACATTTAATAAAACCTTTTTTTTATAAAAAAAAATTAGTCTATCTCTTAAAAAGAGACTATAAAGTTTATAGATATTTTATATACTATTAAAGTTATAAATATAGGTAAGGCATTTAATAAAATTCTTAATATATAAGCCTATAACTCTAGTAAACTAAAAATTAGTAAAAATATTACGTAATTTAAATAGTGGTTTAGAGGTATTTTAGCGTAAGTCTTATTTTATCTTTTTAGCTAATTAGATAAGTAAAGCTTTATATAAGTAATATATATATAGACTATTAACGTAGCTCGCTAATAGCTATAAATCTATATATTATATAATATAAATACTTATCTAATCTCTCTTTAGCCTACTCTAGAGCCTAAAAAATTTAAAAATATAAATTTTAAAAAAGGTAAATACTTTAGTATCTCTTATAAAGTATATTTTAGTAGAAAAGTAAAATTGTTTAGTATAAAAAGCCTATAAAATCCTTAAATATTAAATAAAAGCTTATTTAATACTATTACTTAAATTAGTAATATAGAGCTCCTCTTATTAAGTAAAATAAGTAATATTTTTACTTATAAAACGCAGGGACTTATAAGAGACTATAGCCTAGTTACTTAATAAAACTAAAAGTAATATAAATTAAATTTTAATAATTTTAATAAACTAGAGGGTAGGTATAAAAACCTATTTAATATTTATATATTATTAAGCTCTAATCTAGAGAGTAAGCTATTATATAATATAAAACTATTATAAACTAAATAATACTTATTTTTAAAGTAAAAGATAAATTAATAGTATCTATAAGATAAGATAATCGAGATTAAATATATATATAATAAGCGAGTAATTAGGTAACGTAGTTACGTAATTAACCTATAATTAAAGAGGGTATATAAGTCTTAATATTATAATATACCTCCTAGATAAGCTGCGTATAAGTAGTAAGCCTATCTAAAAATTGCTTAAAATAAATTTTAGCCTTACTATATTCTATTATAAAGCTCGTAATATGCCTAATCCTTATTAGATTTTCTCTTTACAGTTTTAAATACTATTTATTCTTATAGTAAGTCTATAACTCTAAATAATCTACTTAATAAATTACCTATAGTAGTTTATTTTATTAGTTTTATCTCAAGTAATACTTATTTCTTAGGTTATTTTATAATTAACTATTACTCCTTTCTTTACTTAAATATACCTTTTATATTTAGTAAGTAGGTAAAGTTATAGGCGTAGTAAATAAGTAGTAGATTAAGTAAATAAAAATAGTCCTACTACGCTAATTAGGTATAATAGCTGCTTAAATTATTCTTTTCTTCTTCTTTTTAGTTTATAATAATTTTTACTATAGTAGGTAACGCTGCTATTATTATTTTATTCTACCTATCTAAGTATTACTAATTAATTATAGAGTACTCCTAAATATTTTAGTATATATTTTTTTATTTTTAATAAATAGTAACGTAGCGGCCGTAGTTGTAGTAGTTATAGTAGTTATAATAGTTATATTAGTTATAGTAGTTAATTTATAAGAACTACTTTTTTTATTTATTTTTTTAACTTAAATAATAATAATGCTAATTTTTTAGGCCTAGATAAAAAAGAGAAAAAGTAAAATAGTAGTAGTTAAATAATTACTAAAAATAAAAAGTAAACTTTTAAATCTAGTAAGTAGCTTATTTTAAGCTATAAAAGTTATATACGCAGCGCTTTATCTGGTAATTTAATAAAAGTCTATTATAAAAATTTTAATTTTATAAGTATACGCTGCTATTATTACGTAACTTATCTATATAATTAGCTATATATTTTATTAATTATATCTCTATTATATATTACTAATTATTATAGCCCTATTAGTACCTATACTATTTATATAACCTTTATTAAGTTTATAATTAAGTATAATACTATAAACCCTAAGATAAGTAATTTTTTTTTTAAATTTATTTTAAAAATTATACTAATTTATTATAGCTTAATACTAAAATTATATCTGCGTTTAAGACTACTTATTAAGTTTTTAAGTAATACTAGACTTTTTACGTACTAGGCACTACTATAGTATTATTAAGTAATTAGAGTTTATTAGGCTTTTTTAATTAAAACTAATATCTAGATTTTATTTCTAATAACTAGGGCTATAATAGGCTAGCTAGTAAGTATTCTAAAAGGCCTTTTTTAATTATAATTAATCTTTAGTTTAGTACTCTGCGATTATACGTCTAAGTAGTAAGTAGTTAATAATACTACTTAAGTAATAAGCTAAAATATTAATATAGAGGAAGATTTTACTAGCCGCTTAAGTAAATCCGCCCTAAGCCTAATTTAAGAGTAGTCTAATCTATTCTTAAAAGGCTATAATATATATATAAAATTAAAATAATAGTATTATAATTATAATTATTAATAAGAGTATTAGGAGATAAAAAGCGAGTCGTACCCTTATAGCTAAAATTTTTCTCTTTAGACTTCTAGCTATTTTTATCTACTTTAGACTCTAAGCTACTCTTATCTATTTTAGACTTTAAGTAAGCGTCCCTATTTAACTAAAACTTAAAAGTATAAGCTTAAGTAGCTATATAAGCTACTTTATAAGGCTTTAGCTATATTATAGTTATAATTATTTACTTTTCTTATAATAGATTTCTTTTATTTTAGATTTTTTTATATTTAGGTTTCTTATATTTAAAATAGATAATATTTAACAGGCTATCTTTTCTTTACTTTTTACTTATTTAATAATTAGTAATTATATATTTTATAGATTAAGTAGCTCTCTAAAACGTATAAATTATTATTATATAAGTACCTTTATTAATCTATTAATAGGTATATTACTAGTTTATAAATAGATTACCTTAAATAATTTTTTTATATATTCTTACTACAGCTATATATTCTAAATATTAATATAGTATAATTAAGTTATAATTCTTTTATTAGCTCTAACTACGAGTCTAATTATTTATTAATTATTATAGTATATTCTCTAAATAAATCCTAAGTTAAGCGTAATTTTATAGAAAAAGCGCCTTAAAGTTATTACTTCTTTATTTATATACTTTAAAGCGATTAGCTTAGTTTCTATTATTAAAATAATAATAGTAGATTGTCTAGCTATTTTTTAGAAAATTACGCCTTTAAATATTATTATAATATAACTATAAAATAATCTTTATATCTTAGAGTTATTAGTAAATAATACGTTTCTATAAATTATAAAATTAGATCTATTATATTATCCGTATTAAATTGCCTACTAGTAGGTATAATATAAGTAAATAATTACTCTATTAATAGCAGTAAAGTGTTATAAATTTAGATTTATTAAAAACTGTAATAGCTTTAAAATCGTAAATATAATATTTAGTTAAAGTATAATTACTATATATAAAACTAATTTTATACATTTCTAATATTACTTAATATCCTGCTTAGAAGCTTTTTTAGTAAACTTAATAAGCTCTTTTAAAGAGAAAGGCGTTTTAAGAAAACTACTACTATTATTAAAGCTAAATTTCTTTACAATCTTATTAATATATATATTATAAATAAGTATAATTATTCTATTTTCGCGATTATAGATTATCCTAACCCTAAAAAACTATTAAATAGGCCCCTTTATTTTAATCTTATATTTTAAAGTAATTTAGTTTTAGAGCTTTTTTGCTATTATTTTATAATTCTTATAATATAGTAGTAGAATATTATCTATATAAAATAAAATAAAAATCGTCTTCTTATAATTAAAGAAAAGATAAAACTCTTTTTTTAATACTATAAGCCTAATAGCGTATAGTAAGCTTAAAAACTCTTTATACTAAAAGTAAAGCAAGTCGCGTAGGTTATATAATACTTAATTAAGTCTAATATATATATCTTACTTTTTAAATCTATTAAATAATTTATATATTACCGGATTCTCTATTAATATTAAAATATTAAAAAATACTTTAATAATATTATACTATAAAATCTCTAGATTAAATTCCGCTATAAGTATTATTATAATATAAAATAATCTTACTACTAGCGTAACAGTATATATAAAGTATATAAAATTAATTTTTTAAAAATCTTCTTTTATAACGATACGTACTTTACACTTAATAAAATATTTATTCTAATTAAATTTATAGATCTAGACCTATTTTAATAGTAAAAATTAACTATTTACTTTTACTTTTATAAATTTTTTCTAAATTCCTTTCTTTAGAAGCGTATTAATTTTAATATATAAGACTTATTTAAATCTATTACTAAAAAAATATAAAATAAGCTACTTCTATATTATAGGTAGTAGAGGAAAATTATTTTTATATAAATAATATAGATTACAGCGGGTAGAGTAATTAAAAAATAATACTTTAAATATTCTTTTAAGCATTACGGCTATTACTATAGTATTAAAAGTAATATATATTTATAACTTAGCGTATACCTTTATAGCGCTAAAAAAAATATATTTATAAAATCTTTTTAAAAATTATTATTTTATAAATCCGTAATTACTGTATAAGTACCTATAAGATTTATTTTACCCTCTAGCTAATTACCTAAATTATTATTCTTAGGTCGCCTTTTATAGAGGGATAAATTTATATATTTAATTTTAGGTTTTTACTACTATAGCCTTTTGCTTAATTATATTACTTAACCCTAATTACGCTTTTAGCAGCGTTAAACTAATAATATTTTTACTTTACTTATAGTAGTAGAAATATTATTTATAATTTAAAAAGTAGTTGTAAAGTAATTATACTTTAAATCTTAAAAATTATCTTTAAAATTTTATAGACTAGCTTCTTTAGTTTTATATATCTTTTAATAACTATTAGGTACCCTCTAATCTCCTATAAAATTACTCTAAATAGTATTTAGTACTAGTATTACTTTTAAAATTATAAGTCCTAATTATTTATTTAATATTATATAGATTTTTAGATAATTACCGGCTAAGTAATTATCTTATATAGCTATTAAATTCTTAGTAATACTAAAAGGGGTTTAGCCTATTACTTCTTTACGCTAACTATAATTATTACCCCTAAGTTTATAATTAGGGTTTAAATATTTATTATTTCTTATCTACTTATCGGACTAGCTTAGTAAGTATATATTATTAAATACTACGCCCGAGTCTATAAACTTATTTTTATAAAATATTTTAATAACTAAGACTATTTTTTTTTAGGTATTTCATAATTAGATAGCCCCTTATAAAAAAACTCCTTATTAAAAATAACGTTTTAAGTTATAATTACCTAATTAAGCACTAGGATTTATATTTTATAAATATTAAAAGTATAATAGCTTACTAAATACTTAATATAACTCTATAGGTTTACTTTAAATCTATACTTATTACAGCCTACTAAGCGCTTTTTATTTAAAAAGTAAGTATAGCAGCCGTATACGTAAATTCTATTTTAATTAAGGCGTAAATCCGCTGTTATATTTTTTATAATTATAGGCTTCTACTATTTAAAGTACTACTTAAACTAGATATTAAATATTTTATTTAGTAATTATATTTTATAAGTTAATAATAAACTTATTCTATATAACTATATTATAGTATCTATTACCTTAGACTAAAACTTAGTAGGTAGATTAGTACTTAATTATATCTTAATTACTTTTAAAATTATTTTTTAGTCTACTCTCTCCGTACTACTATTTAGCTTATAAGTATATAGTAGGGTTGTAATAAGTTTAATTCTTTAATTAACTACTTATTTTTTATAGTATAAGTAACTATACTATAGTACTATAGTAGTATTATTATTTTAAATAAATATATAAATCTTAAAATTATATTACGTAAGAAGCAGCTTAGTAAAATTTTTAAAAACTTTTATAATTAATTCTAAGCCTTTTAAGTAGAGGTTATAATTATAGATCTTTCTACTAAAATTATTCTTTAAAATTATACTCTAATACTCGCCTAATCTACTAGTTAGTATATTAAAGAAATTCTATAATATTTAAAAAAATAGCTATAGTAATTATTCTTTTAGTCTCCTAAAAATTACTTATATTATATAAGTAGTAGAGTAGTATACGCACTTTAAATAAGCTATACTATTAATTTTAATATTCTAAGTATACTATACTAATACTTATAATACTACTTTTTTTAAATACCCTAATTACTAATACTATATCTACTTACTATTAATACGGGGATAATTAACCTATAATTTTTAAGTTTTACGATTATTTATTATAGTATTAATTATAAGGTAAGAGGTAATTAGCTTATATTTAATAAAAGTAAAATTATACTTATATCGCAGCTCTATTAAGATAATATTCTACTTTAGTATATCTATACGTAAAATATAATTAAGACTTAAGTACTAAATACTAGCCTTTCCTAAACGAGCTTTAAAGATAATATTAATATAAAAGCCTTTTACTACTATAATATCTTTAAGAATTAAATTTTTTATATAAGGGCTATTTATACTATATAAGACTTGCTTTAGAATTTAGTTGCCTATTTTAATAATTACTAATATCTATATTCTAGCTTTAATACTCTTAACTTTAGTTACTTTCTTAAACGTTTTAAAAATAAGTATTAAGGTATTATTAATAAGATATATAGTAGTACTATTATCTAAAATAGTACTCTCTAAAAGAGAGTATATACTAAATATTATAGTACTATAAACTCCTATACTCTTTTTATTAAATATAAGTATAAAAGGATCTATAACAGCTACTATAATCTTTTTTAAATATATTACTTTAGTATTAGTATTTACCTTTTAATTCTTAAAGCCTTCTTTTTTAATCTTTAGTTATAAATTAGTATACTTATTATACTATAGGCGGTTAAGAATCTTCTTCCTATTAGTACTAAAAAGGATAATTAGTAGTAATTCTTTTAAATATTTTTTTATAACTACAGTCTTAAGCCTATAGTAATAAATTAGCTTTTAATAGTAATAAGTTAATTCTAAGTATAAATAGGCGAGTATACGCTTAGTTTAATACTTATTTTAATTTTTACTAGTATTTAAGTTAGTATTAGATCTATATCTACTAAGTATTATAAATACTACTAATTCCTTTCTATAATTAGTGCGCAGAGATTACTACTAAAATATTATAAAAAAGATATTTTTAATTTTATCTAGGGTTAAAAAAGGTTATTTAAGTATTAAATTATATATAATATTACGCTCTATTAATTATACTTAGTTAGGGGTAATTTTTTACCCTAGTATAATTAAAAAATTATAAATAGCTATTTCTCTTTTTATATTAAGTATTTTATATATACGCGCCTTTCTATAAAAAAGCTTCTATTTATTATACTATTATTTAGGATTCTGCCTTCTATACTTAGCCTTTTTAAAATAAATATAATATTATACTCGTACTAGGTTTTACGTATTAGTATTAGTTAGTACTAGATTAGTTCTAAGTATATATATTATTTCTTAAAGCGTTAGCTTTTAGTAATTAAAGATTTTAATTATTATTAGCTTTAAAATATTAGGGTATACCGTCTTATTTATTTAGTCCCTAAGGTTCTTAAGATAATTATTATCTATAGACTAATTAGTAAATAGTACTCTATATTCTATTATTTATATAGAATACTACTCTACTTATTCTTTATATTTTTTAAAGCCCTTTTTATATTATTTTATAATTGTAGGATTATTAGTATTAAAAAGGGCTAGTTAAATAAAGAGTAAAGGGTACTGCAGTTAATAATCTTTTATAAAAATAATATTTTCTTTATTAGGGTTGATTTTTTTTTAGATCCCTTTCTATATAATAAGAAATTAAAATTATATATACTAATTAGGCTAGCTTAAATAGCTTATTAGCTAATAGGGCCCTATTAAAATTAAGTTAGTTATTATAATAAAATAATTAGTATATAATTAATAAAAAGTTAGGAAAGAGGAGGAAAGTTATAGTAAAATAATTAAGTACTACAGAATAATAGTAAAGAATAATTAAAGTATATAAAAATAAGTACCTACTAGAATTAAATTATATAAAAAGAATTATTTTACAGTTCTAAAGCGCTAAACTTATAACTATTATAAACTAGATAATACTTATTTTTAGAGTAAAAGGTAAATTAATACTATTTATAAAATAAGATAATTAAGATTAAATATATATATAATAAGCCAGTAATTAGGTAACATAGTTACGTAATTAACCTATAATTAGAGAGGGTATATAAGCCTTAATATTACGACAAAAACTTATAAGTATTTTACTTAATAGTATAAATAGCTCTTTTTAGTATAATATTATATATATATTTATTTTTAGTATAGACCTTATATAGGAAGAGTATAAAAAGTTAATAATTATTAATATTATAATTTAAGCTACTATATTAGATAGAGTCTTAAAAAAAATAATATTTTAAAATAAAACTTATATATACTATAATAAGCTTCTAAAAAAGCTAGTAATATAAAAGATAATTTTTTTATATTTACCTAATCTACTCTTTTACTAGACTATATATAAAGAATAGACTATACTTTTAAAAAGTAAACTTAGTAAATAGTTACGTATTTTAAAAATACTAAATAATTACTTTTATTTAAGTAGGTGTTTATCTATAAGTTTAATTAGAATAATTACTTTATAAAGTATAAAATTTACCTTATTATTAAAAGTAATCTTTAGTTAAAAATACGCTTTTATTAATATATACTATAATACTTATAGTATACTTCTTTTATATAGCTATAGTAATTATAATAAAGTTTAATTTAAAAATTTTATAGCTTAATATAATTAGCGTATTCCTTAATATACTAATTAACTTCTTAAATCTAGTATAGTATAAATTACCTAATAGCTATAAATAAGAAGATAGCTATATAAAGTTTAATTAAGTCTTATATAGCCTACGCGACTTACCTATACTATAGTATAAAAATTTTTTTAGTACTTTAGCTAAGCTTAGCCTTATTTACTCAAAAGAAAAGTCTTACTTATTCTTTAATAAAAATTATAAGATCTTTATACTTTTTTATATAGATAATATTTTACTTCTATATTATAAACTTTACTAGTAAGAAGCTTTTAAACTACGTAATAAGCTTTTAAGAATATATAAAATAAAAAAGCGTAGAGCTATATAATAGTACTTTAAAATATAAATAATTAAAAATAAAAATATTAAATAATTACGCTAATCTATAATTTATATATTAAAAAGATTATAAAGAAATTTAAAATAGCTAATTTAGTATTCTTTTTACTAATACCTTTACTATTAAAAAAGCTAGTTAAAAATAAAGAAAAAGTAATAAAAGCTAAAATTAAAATATATTAGAAGCGTATTAGATCTATACTTTATACTACTATTATAATATAATTAGATATAGTATTTACCGTTTTAAAGCTTTTTTATATTTTAATTAATTTAAGTAAAGAGTACTTTACTATAGTAGAATATATAATTATATTCTTTTATAAAACTTATTTTTAGGCAATTTAATATAGCGTATATAAAGACTAAAAACTTATAATTTATTTAAACGCTTTATTTATAAATAATCTAAAGAGTAGATAATTTTTATATAACTATATTATTGTATTATTTAGTAGAGTAATTATCTAAAAAGGCCGTAACATAGGCTATTATTATAATATTAATAACTAAAATAAAGCTCCTTGCGCTTAAATATATAAATAAAGAAATAATAGCTGTAAAGCGCTTTTTTAAAAAACTTACTCTAGATCTTAGAGCTACGTAACGTATATTTTATAATAACTAAAAAATAATTAGACTAGTTATAGGTAAAAATAAGTATATAACTACCTATTTACGCTATATAGATATATAGAATATATAGCTATATTAAAAGTATATAAAAAGGAGTTTTAAAATTAAATACTTTTAGATAAGTAATATACTAGTTAATAGATTAATAAAAACTCTTTTAACTTAGTAATTCTAAAGATTTAAAGAGTAACTAAATTTTAAAGATATAAAAAAAAATTAGTAAGCTAGAATTTTAAAAAATTATATAATAATAAAGCGTAAAATACTTTAAATTAAATATTAAATAGCTAATAAGCTACTATTTATAATAATAAATTTAAAACCCTAAAGCGCAGAAAAAAATAATAAAATAATAAAAATTATATAATAATTTTAATTAATATACTTAATAGATTAATAACTCAACTAGTTTACTAAACTTTTAAATAGCTTAAGCACGGCGTAAAGTAATCTTATTAAAAATATTATTTATAGAGTTACTCCTTAAGTTCTTATCTATTTTAATTATTTACCTAATAGTAGTTTATAATTTATTAAGCTTTATTATTTATAAGGTCTATATTAGTAAAAATTAAAAGAAGTAAATTAAAGTATTATATCTACTTATAAGTAAGCTCTTTCGCCTTTTTACTATAGAGTAGCTTATAATAAAATAAAAAGCGCTTAGCGATTTTTTAAATATAACTAGAACTATAATAGTAAGTATATACTTTTTTTAAATTATTTAGATTAAGATATTAGTATATATATTAGTTTATAGCTCTATCTACTCTTATACGCCTAGTAATAAAAGTCTTACTTTTTAGTATTATAATAACTTTTATTACTTTTACTAGATAGAGTACTATTTAAATAATAAAAGTAAAATATAAGACGCTTTAATTTTATAAACTATTAGTACTATTAAGTTATATAAATGCTATCTAATAGTTTTAAAACTCTTTTAATTTTAATATAAAAGAATAGATAGAGCTTTAAAAAATTATAAACTAGAAAGCTTAAAATATTTTTTATTAATATTATTTTTATTATTACAGCGCGATAGAATCTATAAAATAAATAATTTACTATTTTTATTTTTATTACTATTTTTAAATTTACTCTTATTTACTATAACGTGTAACCTATTTTTTAAACTTAATCTAATAAAGCTTAGAAGAGCTAGATTAAAAAGGGCGCTAATAGTATTTTACGCCTAGAAAGGCTTGACTAAAAGAATAGGTTAAATAAAATTAATAATTTTAAAAGCTTTCTAAATTGTTTATTAGCGTTAAGCTTCTTATATAGTATTTATTTATTTATAAACTAGCTAATAAACTGCTGTTATAGAGTGCGATATAAGTATTAAATTATTAAAATTATTAAAATTACTATATAATAGTAGAGGGAAAAGCTTATTTAAAAATTAAGAGATTTAAGAAGCTTTTTAACTAAAAGAAAAGAAAAGATCTTTTTTAATTAAAGATATAAAAGAATCTTTTAGATCTTATAATAGTAGTATATTATTTTATAGAGGAAGTAGGTAAATTTCTAAATATTATAATATTAGAATTTTTATTTAAATCGTAGAGATTTCTGTCTAAAACTAAATAGTATTTTAGTATTACTAAGCTACTTATTATTAGTACTCTTTATAACGCTTATTCTTTTTATTTTTTTTATTTATTTTTTTTACCTGCTTCTTGCAGAGTATAATTATAGGCTTAAAAATAGACTAAAATAAAAAGCTAAAAGCTAGAGAATAGAGTCCTATTAGCTTTTTACTAATCTTAGTATATTTAATATATTTTAAATACTAATTACGCTTAATTACATTTAGGTAATTAAGTTTATTTAGGTAGTTAGGATTCTTTATAATATCTTTAAACTATTAAGCAGAGATTAGTAGAGTTTTTAAAAAAATTAGGGATTAGAAATCTAGATAAACTCTAAACAGTAAAAATTAAAAAGAGTATTATAGCTTTCTATAGTTATAGCGGTAGTAATATAAATAATTAACTTATAAAACTTATAATAGTTAGAAAGCTTATAAAGCTATTAAAAAAATAAAATTAAATAGAAAAGCTTCGATACTAAATACATAGTATAAAAAAGTATAAATATAATAAAAAGGATTGTAAAGAAGGTCAGAATTGTTTTGAAAAGTTAATAAAAAAATTATATAAACACTTTTTATACTACTAACGCTAGCGCGCCTATTATAATTAGTCTTTTCTTTTAAAGCTCTATTATTTAGTAACGCTACCCGCTAAAACTTTACTTAAAAAGACTTTTATTAAAATTAATTCTACAGCTACTATAGGTCTAAAAAAGTTAATTTTAAATTACTTAAATAGTTAAGCTATTTTTACTAGCTTAACTAAGGGGTATATTATAGTAAAATACCTTAGAGCTTATATTACTAGTTTATAAAACTCTTTAAAATAGAGTATTTATTTCTTTTTTACGTATATATAATACGGCTCTTTATTACTTTTTTTTATAGAACTAGTTCCTACTCTTTAATCTTAAAATATAGTAATTTCTAGCTTGTTTTTCCTCTATAACTTTTTATAATAAAGTTAAAAATTTACTAAACCTTTTAGTACTTTAAAAGCTTATTAAGAAGTATATAAAGAATATATATAGTATAAATAAAAATTTAATAAAAAGTACTAAAGAATATAAAGATAAATTATCTCTCTCTCTATAAAAGTATTAAAAATTTATATACTATTATAAGATACTATAATTAATAGCTGTTATAATTTAATTTTTAAAAGTATATAAACTATTTTTCCACTAGAGTTATTACCGTAATATTACGTAATTTTAAACTAATAATTTAAACTTCTATTATATTACGTAATAGTTAACGCTAATTTATTTTAATAAGCTTTTTATAATAGTAATTATAATAATCTTTTTACTAATACTAATAATCTATAACCTTTTTATATAGATAGTAATTAAAGTATTAAAATATAATATAGTACTTTCTATAAAAAAATTTTATACTTTTATAATAACTACTAACTTTCTAATAGTAAATTTATATATAACTATGCTATAGTATATCTACTATTTATCTTTTATTACTTTACTTTTATATATACGTATATCCCTACGCTTAAATAATCTTAACTATTTTAATAAACTTTTTTTATTTAATCTTTACTTCTTTTATTATTTTAATAAAATATTTTTTATTATTATTAAAGTACTATTATTACTACTACTGTTATTATTATTATTACTACTACTACTATTATTACTATTATTACTATTACTACTACTATTACTATTATTACTATTATTACTACTATTATTATTACTACTATTACTATTACTACTACTATTACTACTACTATTATTACTATTATTATTATTACTACTATTATTATTATTACTACTATTACTATTACTACTACTATTATTATTACTATTATTATTACTACTACTACTACTATTATTACTATTACTACTACTATTACTATTATTATTACTATTATTATTACTATTACTATTACTATTACTATTACTATTACTATTACTATTACTATTACTATTACTATTACTATTATTATTACTACTATTATTATTATTATTACTACTACTACTACTACTACTACTATTACTACTATTACTACTATTATTAATATTATTACTACTACTATTATTATTACTACTATTACTACTACTATTATTATTATTATTATTACTACTATTACTACCACTATTATCATTACTATTATTACTATTATTACTATTACTACTATTACTACTACTATTATTACTATTATTACTACTACTACTATTACTATTACTACTATTATTATTACTATTATTATTATTACTACTACTACTACTATTACTATTATTATTACTACTATTATTACTATTACTATTACTATTACTATTACTATTACTATTACTATTACTATTACTATTACTACTATTACTACTATTACTACTATTACTACTACTATTCTCTATTTTAAATAAAAAAGTTACTTTTATACTATTATACTATAAAGTCTACTATATTATTATATAATTTAAAATAGACTTTAACGTCCTTATAAGTATTATTAAAATTAAGGATTACGTTTATTTTAAATAAAGAGAGGTATATTAAAATTAAATTAGTTAAAAGGCCGGTACTGATTTATTTAGTTATTATTATTTTTTTTATTAAACTATTTCTTTATTATTAGTAAGTTAGTTATATAACTATTAAAAACTTAGCTTTAGTAGCTATTTACTAGTTACTTTTAAAGTTATAAAAATATAACTAACTATACTACTTATTAACTTATAATACTCTAAGTATTATTACTTATTATTTATTACTCTTTATTCTTTATAAGCTTTTATATTTTTAAATATACTAACTTTATACAGTCGTCTCCTCTATTATTTTTTTTAATTTTTTTTATACTTTACGCTTAAGATAAAACGCTAAAAATAATTTTATTACCTTTATTTATATAATAATCTTTATAATTTTTAAATTTTTATAGTACTCTTTTTATTAGTTATTATTTATAGTATTTAGCTTTTATTATTTTTTATTTATTTATTATTTTAGTATTAATTAGCGGTATCGCGGAGACTCTATTTAACTAAATTTTATACTTTAATATATCTACTCTACTTAGTCTCTAAATTTAGTTCTATTATTTTTTAGAATTATAATAGTTTAAACGCTTTTAAAACTTTTATATAAATAATATTTATATTACAGTATATCTTAATAGTAATAATAGTTTAGTAAATAACTTATTAGCTTTTTAGCTACTAAATACTTACCTATTAAGTAATTTTCTATTAAATATTAGTCGGGATTTCTTTTATAATTATTATAATATTAACTTATATATAAGGTAAATTCTTATATAGAATACTAAACACGTAAGCTTTAATACTCCTAGCCTATATATAATATACTATAGTATATATTAGCTACTAAACTATTATAATAATAAGGTAACTTATAATAGTAAAAACTATTATAAAAAAGATATTATATAAAGTAGCTATAATCTATTTAATAGTAGTATACTTTTAATATAGTATTTTTACTAAATTTTATTATCTTTTTTATTAAAACTTTTTTAATAGGAGCGTATATACTACTACTAGTTATAGTATAACTAGTAGCTTATTAGCCTTAGCGTAGTACTTTTATTATTTTTCTTTTTATACGCCTTTTTATATTCGTGTATATAGTAAAAGTATATATATCCTTATACTATTACTTTACTTTTAGACTAGCCTATATCCTTTTTAACTTACTTTTAATAATTATTAGTTAGAATTAAATTAAAATTAAAAATATTAACTAAAGAATTTAGCCTATTAAGTATACTAGTCTCTTATACAGTATTAAGATAAAAGTTAAAATAATTTTTAATATAATTTAACTAGTTATTACTATTAGTAAAAGTCTATACTATATACTATAAATTACTTAATTTAATTATTAAATACTAAAATAAAGCTAGTATTATAAATATAATAAAAATTTATAAACTTTACGTAAATAGTATTTATATATATATATATATATTTATATACTAATTAAATAAATAGTATAGCTATAGTGGTTATAGTAGCGGCTAAAAGAGAGTTTAAAAAAAGAGGGAGTATATATATACCTTTATACTTAATGTGTCGAAAAAGTATAGTATTTATAAAAAAGAGAAAAAGCTACTACGCTTACTATTTTAAACGTGCTATATAAAATCTATAGTTTTACTCTACCTAAAATAACTAGACTGGCGAACAGGTCTCTATATCGAGATCTTAAAATCTAAAATAACTTTTTAACTAAAAGAGTTAGAGAAAAGCTTTCTATTAGTAAAATATAGAGTTTATCTAAAGAGATATCTTAGATCGGAATATAATGTAGAGATCTAACTTTTGAAAATTTAAATTAGCTAATAACCTTTTATTTATTAGACTTAGAGAATAACTTTCTATTAGTAAAATATAGAGCTAATCCAGCTCTATATTTTACTAATAGAAAGCGTTTTTATAACTCTTTTAGTTAAAAAGTTATTCTAGATTTTAAAATCCCGATAGAGAGACCCGTTCGCTACAGTAAAAACGACTTATAAATATTTATTTTTATTTTATAGTTATTATTCTACTATTATTATAACTACTACCTAATAAGTTATCTATTAAGTTATTACTCTACTAGCTATATAATTAAAATAATTTTATATTTAATAGACTTTAGTTATAGCGCTTTTAATTTTTACCTATTTTTATATTAAGTAGAAATATAGTATACACTAAGTTAATACAACTCCTATAGATAAATATAAAAAAATAAGTATATAAATTAAATAAGAGTTTTATACTATATTTAATTTAGTAATATTTAAAAAAGAAACTTTAATAATTTTAATTTAACTCTAACTCCTAGTCTATATGATTTTAATTTATCTTTAACCTCTAGTTTATCTAATTTTAATTTGTCTTTAACCTCTAGTTTATCTAATTTTAATATAATCTTAACCTAGAGTTTATATAACTTTAATTTAATTCTAATTTAATACTAAGTAACTCTAATCTATTTACTAGCGTATCTAATAATTAAATACGTAAAAAGAATTTTCTTTTACTTTTAAAATACTAGACTTATAACTATAAAAAAAAATAAGCTAAAAAGTACTAGTTTCTAAAATTAAAAAGTTAAAACTATTTATATAAAAAAAGTACTAAAGAGCTATATTATATTTTAGAAAAAGAGGTAAAGTGTAGCGTTAAGACACTAGTCTAAAAAAAGTATAGGCTAAAAAAAGTTATTTCCCTAGATATAGTTATAAAAATAAGCGTATAAAGAACTATAAAAAATATATTTATTATAGTTAAATTTAAACTTATAGTTACAGCTTAGTATATAGCTTAGCATACTCTTAAATTTAGTATACTAGGGCTACTATCGCCTCTTCTTTTTTTTTCTTTAGGCTAGGCTGCTATAGTACTAATAATACTATAATATACCTACTCCGCCGTATTATTAAAGTTATTATTAAAATTATTATATATATTTGTATATTAATTAAATAAAAAGTGTAGCTGTAGTAGCTGTGTAGGCGACCAAAAGGGGTTTTAAAAAGAAGGAGTATATACATGCCTTTATACTTAATATATCGAAAAATTCAGGTAAGGCTAAGTCGAAAAAGGTATAGCGCCGCACTAGCGTACTAGCGCGCTTAGCGCGCCCCCCCCAAAAAAAAACATTAAATCGACAAACTCTAGTACAAAAACTCTAGTACAGACACTGTATTCTTTAGAGGAGATATATACAGGTGGCAATTAAAATTATTATTAAAATTATAAAATAAAATCCGAGCAGCGTTTATTCTTAGTAGTAGGCCTTATAGAGTATAGTTAGCTAATAATATTTATAGGTATACTAACAGCAACTTTATATATTACTATTAACTTTAATAAAACTACGATAACGATAACTAAGTCTTATATACTTATTTATAAAGGTATACTTAAGAATAACCTATATAAGCAAGTAGTAGAGATAGTTATAAAATATCTACTATTAAATATATAAATATACGCTAATAAAGTTACTAAAGTTAATACTATAAAAGCTCTTAATATACTAGGAAAAAAATACTATAATACTAATATACTAGAAAGAGAATACTATAATACCGCCCGCCACCTACTTACCGACTAAAGAGATAAGCGTAAAGTAGTAATAATAGAAGGGGAAAGCGTTATACTATATTTACTAGTATAGTATATTTAAGTATAGTACGTTATAGAGAATTATATACTAGTTATACTATAAATTACTAAGCTACAACACCTTATATTAAAGTTTTATAGAAAAAAAAAAGTAAAAAGGCAAAAAATAGACTTTATATTTAAGTTAATAGATAGTAGGTAGTTATAGGAGGTATTTAATACTATAGTAGCTACTAAATTATACTAAGCAACCTACCGCTAGTAGCAGCAGGTAGTAAAGTATAAAATAGGTATAACAGCTACTACGCGTTAAGGGGAGAAAGAAATAGATAGGTATAGGTTTAGGTTATAGCGTATATATTTAAGTGTTAGTAGGCGTTCGTATATTAATAAGGTAGGTAGAGGATTTAGAGGACTATAACTATAGATAGATAGATAATAGTAGCTCTTTAATACCGTTTATATTATCTAGAAAAAAATTAACTTAACAGTTGGATATAAGGTAATAACTATTATTTATAATAGATAAAGCCGTAAAGACGCTACTTCTATATTATATATTTATATATTTATATATTAATTAAATAAAAAGTGTGGCTGTAATAGCTTAGAGCAACTAAAAGGAGTTTAAAAAAGAAGAAGTATATATATATTTTTATACTTAATATATCAAAAAAGATTATATATATATATATATAAAATAAATCCTCCGTTTTAAAAAGTTTTATAAACTAGTAATATAAACTCTAAGATACCTTCCCGCGATAGAGGATAATAGAAAACTAGTATAAGAAAATATAAGTAAATAGTTTAGTATATATCTAAATAAAATAAAATATTTTATATTACAGGGGGGTGCAACTAAAAAAGACCAATCGAAAAAGATACCTTTTTTAAAATAATTTAACTTTTTAACTAGGGGCCCTAAAAATACGAAAAAAATATTAATTTAAAAAGAAAGATTAGTAGATTCTATTCACTCTGTCAGGGGCTGCTTACTAAGGGGTTTAGAGGTAAAAAAAAATTAGTAAATATAGAAAATTTTTAGGACCCTAATTTAGGCTATAATAACTTTTTATTTAAGGTGGAAAATTTGCTTATTTTTATATATATTATAATAGATACTAAGTTTTATTAGTATATAAAATATTTTTATATATTTATATATTATTTATATAATTATATATAAAAGTCACTTTTTCACATTTTTAATAATAAACTAGTAAATAATAAATTACTAATACTTAGTATAGTAGCCTTTAGCTTCTATAACCGCCTTATAACAGTTAAAAAAAAATAAAATAGTATTATTAATAACTTTTTGTGGTATATTCTACTACTCCTTATTAATAACTCTTTTAAAGGCCTCTATACTTTGTATACTAGATCCTACACCTATATTAGCTAAATTAATATTATTTAGCCTATATTTTAAATAGCCCTATATATTTTCTATAGGGGCTAAATCAGGGCTATAGCCTAGGTAAGGAAATAGGGTAATTTTATTATTTTTAAACCAGTTTAAAACGTCCGTTGTTTTATAAAGAGGGACGTTATCTTATTAAAATTTCCAGCCTAAATAGATATTAATATAAAGTTTATAATTATGATATAATATAATAATATATATATATATATATTATTATATTAATAAAAAAAGGGGTAAAAAAAGGTTATAAAACTTACCCCTTTTTATAACTGGTTTAACCTTAGGTATAAGAACTTTATTAATATAGTCCTTACTAGTATAAGAAGTAGAGGAATTAGGTATTTTAATAAATACTAAATTACTTCTACCTCCTATCTAAATTGCACCCTAAACTTATAGGGTAAGATCGTGGGCTATAAAATAATTAATATAAATAATATTAAAAAACTAAAACTATAGCTTAAAAATAGATAAAAAGTTATATATTTTAAGATTTTAAAAAGTTAAAATAACTTACTTCGTAATTAGCTAACAGCCAGTTCTCTTCTAATTCTATTATTACCCCTTTTTCTATAATACCGTCTATTTTGTTGCCCCCTTTATATTGCTGACTTATCAGAAAATATTATTTTTTTTAAATTTATCTTTTTAATATTTTTTAATTGTTTTTTAGCGTATTTTACTCTTTTTTTAGGATTTTCTTTCTTAATTATTGGTTTTTTTGTACTTATATTAACAAAGTAGTCCTTATCTTTTAAAAAAAATTATAAAATCTTTTTTTTAATATTTAGACTATTTTCTGTTAATAATCTTTTATTTTCTTTCTTAGGGCTTCGAGTTAAGTCTCTATTAATAACTCTTTTATCTCTTAGAGTCAACTTTAAAACTCTACCCTTTTTAATCTTTTTTATATTATTATTATCAGTCTCCTTTTTTTTAATTCTTTTTATAGCGTTATAAATACTTTGCTAAAACCTTTTTAAAGTAGTAGCAATTAAAGAAGGAGAAGTATTTGCTTTTAAAAGAAGTTTAACTTTAGATTTAAGTTTTAAGAATTTTGGCTCTATTTTAAGGAAATAGGAGTTTAAGTTTATAAAAGTTAAAAGATATTATAATATACTATAATATTAATAATATATCACGTAACTAGTGATTATATAAGCCTTAGCAATATTTTTATAATTAATATAATTTTATTATTAGATTACTAATATGCTTTAAAAATCTAGTTACGTGACCTATACTAGTCCTAAAAGGGTATAGTTAAAATTTTAGTTAAATATATTCACTAACTAAAAAGTTATAGGAATCTAAAAAAGGGGTTAAAAAAATTGCTATGTTTAGGTAATTTTAATTTATTACAGGTAATATATATTACGTAACTAAAATCCTTATATAAATCTCTATTATTTTCTCTTTATAACGGTATTATTCACGTATTTTTAGGCTTAGTAATTAACTTTATATACATTTTTAAAAAAGGTATCTATTTCGATTGGTCTTTTTTTGTTGCACCCCCCTGTAATTATTTTATTATAACTCTAAAATTTCTATATTTTTATTAAAACTAGAAGAAGCTATTACGAGAAAAAAGGTTTAATAGAAAAGCTATACTCCTTTTAGTTATCTTTATTAAAAAGTAATAAGTACGCCTAAATAATAATTCTTAGTTATCTTTATAGGTACTATAGTTATACTCTTTATATAATTTTTATATAAATATATAGAAAAGGTATATAATACTATAAATAGTATAATATAGTATAAAAGTAATAATAAAAAATAAATAAAAAAGTGTAAGAATTATTTTAAAAAAGTAGAAATATTATAGATAAATACTATTTATATTACTAAATACTAGCGCGTTTATAATAAGTAGTCTTTTATTTTAAAACTCTATTACTTAGTAATATTTTAAGTTATAATTACTTACTACTTTATTAAAAATTAAAACTTTTTTTAAAAAGTTATATAGCGACTATAAGTTTAAAAGAATTAATTTTTAATTACTTATATACTTAAACTATTTTTACTAGTTTTATTAGAAAATATATTATAGAAAAATATTTTAGATTTTATATTACTAGTTTATAAAATCTATTAAAAGTAAAGATTTATATATATAAGTAGTTCTAATTTTTTAATTTTAGAAACTTATAATTTTTAACTTGTTTTTCTTTATACATAAATTTATATTAAAATTTATATATAAATAAGTCTGTCTTCTATTTAAAAAATTTTTATTAAAAATATTAACTATTATAAATCGGTCTCGATAGAGACCCAGAGATTTTAAAATTATAATAAAATAATTAATATAAAATATTCTATTTTATTTAATTATATACTAAGCTATTTATTTTTATTACTCTAAACCTACTAGCTATTATCTCCTTATAGTCCTTATAGTCCTTATAGTCTTTATAGTTCTTATAGTTCTTATAGTCCTTATAGTCCTTATAATTTTTATAGTTCTTATAGTCCTTATAGTCCTTATAGTCCTTATAGCCTAATTTAAAAAAAATTTTAGTATTTAGGCTTAGCGCACCTATTTTACTCTTATAATATTATATATCTATAACTTAACAATATATCTAGGGTTATTTAGCCTATCCTTATATAAAACTTTTAAGTTACTTTACTACTTTTATATAAAGTCTTTTTTTATTTATAAAAGTCCTATAAGTTATTAGTTTTAGTAGTAGACTTACCGGGATAATAGTTACGCTTAGAGTAGTTATTATATACTACCTTATACCTTAAGTATTTAGTAGGTATTTAAGAGTACTAAAAATACTAGCTTTTTATTTAATCTATAAGGCGTTCTACCTTATTATTTATACTTTAATTAAATTTTTAGTTTTTTAGCGATAGCTATTATAAGCGTATACTACTTTTTAGTTATACTAAGTATACTATTATATAGTATTATACTAAAAGTCGCGTAAGTACTATTATTATTTTACGCTAGTTATAGGAGATTATTTATTTTAATTTTAACTTCTTTATTATTTTTTTTATTTATTTATTTAATATATATCTTTTGTAGTACACGCTGTAAGTATATATAATACTAGTAAATTATTTATTTTATAGTTTATTAAGTATATAGAAGCACTATACTATAGTTAGTAAAATAATAGTTTATTATATTTATATTAGTTTAAATTTATACTATAGAGGCGCTATTTTCTTTCTCTTTTTTTATAAATACCTATTTAGTATTAGTTATAATAGTAAATACGTAAGTATAAGTTAATATAAAGTAATAAATTATATTAAGCTATAATACTATTAAATACTATTAAGCGGTTATTACGTACCTATCTTAGCGCAGTACCTTTTCTAATTAGACTTAGTATAATATTTTTAAAAGCTGGTTATTAGATCTTATAGAATATATAGTACTTTTCTTCCTAATTAAATAGTTACTAATAGTAACTTTATTATATAAAAAAAATAAAAAAAAAACTATTATAAATAATAGTTAAATAATTTTAAAAATATATATAAAAAGAATTAGAAAATCTTATAAAGAAAAATATATTTTTAAAAAAGCTAAGTAGGATAATTAAAAAAGGTAAATATAGTTAGGCATTTATAAACTCAGCTTTTAATTATTACGTACACGGGTAAGTACGTAATAGAATTTTCTTACTACGTTTATACCCCTAAATAGAGGTCTAGGCGTACTTATTATTTCTTAGTAAGTATAGTTAGCTAATAAGTGTTAAGCGCAAATATAGGTGTTAAGAGTAAGCTCCGGGCGAAAGCAAGATCTTATCTCCGGGCCATCGCCCTCTCAACTGAAAACCTTTTCCGCGCTTATATACCGGAGCAGGCGCCATTACAACAACGCACGACCTTAAATCTCCCGTCTCGGTAAGGTTTCTCCGTGGAGTATCAAACGCACAGACCGGAATTTCCTCTTTCCTCACCATGAACAAGGGTTGGCTCGGGAGGAACTAATGCGCGACCACAGAAGCACTTGTTAATCCTAGAAGGGTGTAAGTAATCTGGTCAATGCTAACTGATGGTGTTAGATGCAAGTGAAGTATAAATAGGTACTATTCCAAGGTTGTGCTCGAAAAGTGTGACGAACAGCGCACTTTGCAAGTGCTCCTCGTGACTAGCTTTTACAGAATCCAACCTCGAAGCGCTTTCAGCATCCACTCAGCCATTCCATCCAACTGTCATGGCACCTTACGACGATACCACGCCGGCCACGCGCTTCGATTCTTTCCATGTTTACGAGACACACTACAAGCAGATTGGCGACCACAAAATCAAAGTTGGCATCATGGTACCTAAAGATCTCAACTCTGGCAAGGTTCCTGTTGCCGTCAGGTTCCATGGCGGCGGACTTGTAAGCTGAGACCCTGCCGGGCAAGAACAACGGACTAACAATACAAGGCCGCAGGCGATGCACTGTTCCCCGACTGGATCCCCGCATGGTGGATACCATTTGTGCACCGCAACAATGCCATCACAGTTCTACCTAACTATCGTTTGGTTCCCGAAGCCAGCGGGGCCGACATCCTCGAGGACCTCGCCGACTTCTGGTCGTGGTTCAACAACAAAGGTGTCGACGAGTATCTAGCTTCCCATGGTGTCAAGCTCGACCTTGACTACGAACATCTACTAGTCGCCGGTGACTCGGCTGGCGGATATATGGCTTTCCAGTCAGCTTTCACAAGGCCAAAGGGCGAGATCAAAGCAATTGTCACACAGTATCCCATGACGAGGCCCGCTCGCTGGTCACCTGAACACAAAATTGTGGGACATAGTGCCCCTTCTCGAAAATGGCTTGACGGGAAACTTGCTGACATCAAACCCGGTGACATTGTCTCTTCTGCCAATCCTTACACTACAGATCGCTTCGCTATACTCATTGCGCCCAACGCGCATGGACGCCACGACGAAATCTTTGGGGTCGGAAAACATCTTTGGCCTTATACTGCCATTGAAGATGCGAAATATTTGCCGCCTACGACCATCTTCCACGCTACTGGAGATAGTGCCGTGGATTATCAGGATAGTGTAGACTTCGTGAAGAAGGCGAAGGATATAGTTCCCGACGTGGAGATCAGGCTTGCATTTGGGAAGGAGGGCGACCATGGCTTCGATGTGTCCATGAAAGAGGACGAGGAGGAATGGTTAAAAACGGAGCTGATGTGGGTTAAAAGCCAGTGGATAGCTTAGATAACGGCAGCCATTCGCATACCATCCCGACAGATTGTGCATTAATTCAATTTCTGTGTCTATGTATTCACTTTGCGATAGTGAAACTGGACCAAATCGAGGCATCCAAACGAAGTCCACTGACCGCGGTGATGATTTCCCCCATCTCTATCGGATGATGCAAGAAGATGTGTGTTTGTGACTTAAATACATCTAGAAATCTATTTGCGTCCCTAAGTCAAGCAAAGACTGTTTTTCCCGAGAAAGGTAGTAAGATGGCAGCTTATGAAAACCACGGAAGCTTAACATGATATAGCATTTCTGTTGGAAACTCTTAATTAGCACGGATGCGTATATAAGTCTTGTGTTTCGGCACCTAGCAATATATACCTCTGTGTGTTTGCGACGCAATATATATTGTAGTAAAAAAAAATTAGATTTTAATACTAGTCTAGTTATACGATACGGAAATTAATAAAATTAATATTAGTCCCCTATATAGTCGCGCTTAGAGATTTAGTATAGAAAATAATATATTATTACTAAATATTTTATCTATATAGTTTATATATAATAATTCTTTAATATACTCTATAAGTAAGCCGCTTATATATATAAACTACTTACTTTACTAAAATTTTACTAAAATCTATACTATTCGCGATAGTATAAAATAATTATAAACTATTATTAAAAATTATAATAAGTTAATTTATTTAGAATTTACTACTACTTTTTTTTAATAAATATATAAATTATATCTAGTTTTACTATAGCGCCTATAACGCTTTTAAATAGACTTACCCTCTTTAGTATATACTTTTTTTTTTACTTTTTTATTATTACTATACGCTTTAAACTTTTATAGAGTAGCTAGCTACTAGTTTTTTTTAGTTATAAGTATTTCTTTATACTATATATACTTTCTTTTTTATAATTTATATTATATAGTAGTGCTCTATTATAGTACCGTATAAGGATAAGCCGTTTTTAGAATTATTATTAAGATTAAGAATTACCTTATATTTAAAAATAAAGAGTTGTATAGTAATTAATCTAGAACTAAAAATATTAAAAAAAATTGTTCTCGAAAAAAACTAGCCTCTTTTATAAGCTTATAATAATACTCTAGTATTAGATAATTCTTAATATAGCCCCGCTAGTTATCTAGGTTTTTAGTAAAAGTTAAAATTACTATTATTACTATTAATTTCTAGCTAGGGTTAGTAATTATAATTATTAGGTACCTAAAAGCGGGCTTTAAGGTCCTCCTAGCTATAATAATTTAAAAAAAAATATTTTAGAAAGTATTATATACTATAGAAGAGAAAAAAAAATATAATTTAAATACGCTCTATACGGCCTATAGTTCTATAGCCTATAGTTTTATTTATAATTCTACTTATATACTATTATTACTACTATACCATAATAAGTTATTAATTAAATTAATACTCTACTAGCTATAAAATTTAAAAAATTCTATATTTAATAGGTCCTAGTTATAGAGCCTTTATTTTTACTTACTTATATTAAGTAAAGACGTAGCGTATATAAAGTTAATATAGCTCCTACGGATAAACGTAAAGAAATATTATATAATAGTTTTATTAGCTATTTAAAACTTAGCGTTCTCTTTTTATAATAATACTAGCTTATATATAATTATAGCTACGCCTTTTACTAACTTCTTAAATACCTTAACTATTAAAGTTAGAAAACTATTTATATATATCTAAATTCTCTACTTTATAAACGTTAATTATAACTCTAGTTTTAAAATATTATTTAGTATTTATAAGTACTATATACTATCTAAGATAGTATAAAGTAATAGTATACGTAAATAGATATTTATTTATAATATTATTATATCTAAATTAAAAAAGAACTAAACTAGTACTTTGAAAGTCTCTTTAGATATTCTTTTTAGTTATTACGGTCTTAAAAGTAGTAATAAAGTAAAATAAAAGCTTAGTTTTAGTAATATATATAATATAATTATATATTAAATTCTTAGCTTAGCGTTTATACGCCTTTTTTAATAATATAAAATACTCTATATTAAATAGCTAGAAATAGTATAATAAATATAAAGGTATATATAAAATAATAATTTTATTATTTTTATAGTACTATAAAAATTTAAGTAAGTTATAGCTTTTATAGCTATTAATAATAAGTAAATATACTATACTAATAATACGCTTCTTTATATACTTATTAAAATACTTTAGCTACTATAGACTAAATTTATTTATTATTTAATTATTTTTAGAGACTATAATAACCTAATTATAAAATAAATTATCTTTATTATACTAAGTAAAAAAGTAGTACTTACTAGTAAAAATAATAAAGAGTAGAATTATTTAGTCTATTATATTAATACTTTAGATAACTATTATCTACTTTCTATTACCCTACTAAATACTCTTTAGCTATTTTTAATACTTAGAGTCTATAACTATTATTTTAATTAATATTATACCTGTCTTATTTAAATTTTTTAACATATTAAATATAAAGGCATATATATACTTCTTCTTTTTTAAAATCCCTTTTAGTCGCCCTAAGCTACTACAGCTATACTATTTATTTAATTAGTATTATAGAGGCTTAAAAAGTAGATATTAAATATTAATATTTAATAAAAATCTATATATAGAAAACTTACTAAGTATTTTAAAATAAAATAAAAGTATATACTAAGACGCTAGCTTCGCTAGCGTAGGGGTATTAATTTTAATACTTATACCTAAATAAGAAACCCTTTTATATTTATAATACTATCTCTTTCTCTAAAAAGCTTTATTCTTAAAACTTTATAATTAGTTTTATATATTCTTAACTTTTATATAGCAGGATAGAGTTAAATATTTATAAAAATAAAATATTTTTATTAACGTAGTAAAATATATAACTATTTAAATAGTAAACTATAAAGCTATTTTTATTTATAATTTAACTATTAGAGTTATAAAATACAATAGGTAAGTATAATATTTTTTATTTACTACTTATACCTCTAAAAAAGTCTTTTATACTAAGCTAAAAAAAAAAAAAAAAAATTACGGCCGGCACTTGTTTATTTAGTTATTATTATCCTTTTTATTAAACTATCCCTTTACTAATAATAAGTTAGTTATATAATTATTAAAAGCTTAGCTTTAGTAGCTATATAATAGTTATTTTTAAAATTATAAAAATATAACTAACTACGCTATTTACTAGTTAATTTATAATACTTTAAGTACTATTACTTATTACTTTTTACTTTTTATTTTTTATAAGTTCTTATATCTCTAAATATACTAACCCTATATAGCCGCCCCCTTTATTATTTTTTACTTTTTACTTTTTACTTTACGCGCTCTACGCTCTACGCTTAGGACAAAGCGCTTAAAATAACTTTATTACCTCTACTTATATAATAACCTTTATAACTTTCTAGATTCTAGTAATACTCTCTTTATTAGTTATTATTTATAGTATTTAGTTTTTATTATCCTTTATCTACTTATTATTTTAGTAATAATTAGCAGTATTATAAAGGCTTTACTTAACTAAATTTTACGTCTTAACGTATCCGCTCTACTTTGTTTCTAGATTTAGTTCTACTATTTTTTAGAGTTATAATAGTTTAAATTCTTTTAGAACTTTTATATAAATAATATTTATATTACGGTATACCTTAATAGTAATAATAGTTTAGTAAATAATTTATTAGCTTTTTAGCTACTAAATATTTAATTACTAAGTAATCTTTTATTAAATATTAGTTAGAGTTTCTTCTACAGTTATTATAATATTAATTTATATATAAGGCAGATCCCCGTATAAAATACCTAAAATATAAACTTTAAAAGACCTAGCCTATATATAATATACTATAGTATATATTAACTACTAAGTTACTATAATAATAAAATAACTTATAATAGTAAAAACTATTATAAAAAAAGTATTATATAAGGTAATTATAATCTACCTTATAATAGTATACTTTTAATATAGTATTTATACTAAACATTATTATTTTTTTTAAAACTTTTTTAATAAGAGCGTACGTGCTACTACTAGCTATAGTATAACTAGTAGCTTATTAGCCTTAGCGTAGCGCCTTTATTATCTCTCCTTTTATACGCCTCCTTATATCTGTATATATAATAAAAGTATATATATTCTTATACTATTACTTTATTTTTAGACTAGCCTATATCCTTTTTAACTTACTTTTAATAATTATTAATAATACTAAGCTATATTATCTTTATAATTTTATTATATTACTTATCTATTAACTATATTTTATTATTTATTAATTATCCTTAATTATTTACTAGGTATTTATTAGTTATTTATTAACTATTATTTATTTAAGTTAGGTAATAGCTATTTATATATTATAAGCCTCTAAAAAAAATATATTTAATTATTAGGGCGTCTATAAGTATTACTAATAACATTTTATAAGATATTCTTAACAGCCTATAATATTAAAATAAAATTATTAATTAGGGTTATTATAGTTCTCCTACTTAAGAAAAACCTTTAATAGGCCCTTATAGTTAGTATCTAAATTAATTATATATTTATTAACTTTATAGTCTAGTATTACTTTAATATTATAAATAGGTAGTTCTTTTTTTATAGTAACTAGTCTTTATAACTTTTATTACTATCCTAGTAGCGGTATTATATCTTATAAGTAACGTAGCTATAGGTAAAACTATAAATAGATATCTTTAAGCGTAGTGTAACTAGTAAAATTAAATTTAAAAGTCTAGCTAGTACTATAGTAATTATCTAGTTATTTATTATAAATATTAATAATTTTAAATAACTTTAAGTTTTTATTTTTTAGTTCTCTAGAGCGACGCGTATAAATATTATATATATTAAGTATAACCTAATTACTTACGCAGATTTCTAGGGTAAATAATTATTAACTATTAGTATACTATTTTATTTTTACTTACGCCTATATTAGTATTATATATAACTATTATCTTGTATAGTCTACGCGCGTAATAAGTTTATTTATAACTTATATATTACGTATTACTTTCTAGCCCTTTAGTAGTATACCTAGAGGTTTAGTACTTATATATAGTAAATATCTCTTTATAGTTTTAAATAGTATAGTACCTATAAAAGTAATACTAAAATTAGCTTTAAATTTAATAATAGGTAGTAACTTAGTCTAGTTATTTTACTTATAATTAATAAAGTAATATAGGTATACTTTTAGTACCTAATTAGTAATTTTAGTCTATCTATTAGTCTTTAAGTAAAAGGCTATAGATAACTTTAGAGTTATACTAACTCTTTTATATAATTATTTTTAAAACTAAAATATAAATTATATATCGCAATTAGTAATAAACTCTAATAGATATTTTTTTTTATTAAATATACTTAATAAACGCCTATACGTAAGTTTTAGCGTCTAAAAATATTAAAGAAATAAACTTCTTTTTCTTAAATAGTTAATTAATAAAAACTATAACGTATTTATAGTTACGACTATTATAATATAATTTAAGTAGTAGTATAATAAAATTAATAAATATACTTATCTAATAGATATCTAGTATAGAAAGTAAATATAGTAAATTATACTTACCTATATATTTTAATTTTACTCTAGTATAAATAAAATAGTTATATATATATATTACGTAATACTATCTATATAGTATAATTAGTAATAGTATTATAATAATTATATATATATTTTATATTTACTATTATATTTAGTAACGTAATTATTATAATATATTTATATAATATATATATATAGCTCCTTATTATATAAAATAAAAATCTTATTATTAATATATAATAGGTTGTATCCTATAAGCCACTAAGAACGAACGCTGCTCGGATCCCATTTTTTAACTTTAATAATAACTTTAATAATAACTTTAATAATAACTTTAATAAGAACTTTAATAAGAACTTTAATAATAACTTTAATAATAACTTTAATAATAACTTTAATAATAACTTTAATAATAACTTTAATAATAATTTTAATAATAATATAGTAGAGTAGGCGTATTATAATATAATAGTACTATAGCAGTCTAGCCTAAAGAAAAAAAAGAAGTAGAGGTAATAGTAGCCTAACACTACTAGCGTACTAAACTTTAGCTCGCTAAGTTATACGCTATAGCTATAAGTTTATTAACTAAAATAAAAAATATTTTTTATAGTTCTTATATACGCTTATTTTTTTAACTATATCTAGGGAAATAATTTTTTTGCCTATACCTTTTTTAGACTAGTGTCTTAACGCTAAACTTTACCTCTCTTTATATAATAATAGGTCGTTATTAAAATAATAGTTTTATAACTTAATATAAATACGTTATTTATAATATAGTTAGTAAGATATATAAAATATACTATTCTCTATAGTATTAACTATAGTTTTAATAATATTATTATAAAAACTAGCTACTTTAAGTAACTTTAATAAGTCTATATTATTAGCGTCCTTATAACTATTATAAAAGTTTAAAGTAGCGTTCTTATTTTAACTATTAAAAATAAATAGCTCCTCGCTAATTTTATAAACTTATTAAAATAAGCTTATAGTATCTAATTCTATTATATTTATTAAAATCTTAACTAAGTATATAGTATATTAGGAGCCACTATAGTATATAGTATATATAAGTAGTTTAAATTATTTAGAAAGTAATAGCACCTACTATTAGTGTTATATTTAATTATTATATATATTTATAAAGACGTCTTTAGTTTATTATATTAATATATTAGGCTTTATATCTTTTTTACTAGGTCTATATTTAATAATAAAATTAAATTCTAATAAGAACTTACCCTATTAGGCTTATTTATAATTTAACTATTTAGTTATTATAAAGTATTCTAAAACTTTATAATTAAAAAATACTTTTATAGAGCTAAGTATACTAACGAGCTTAAGTCGCTACTTTTTAAAGGTATAAATAATTACTATAAGCTCCTTATTATAAATAGAATAATTAAACTTTACTAATTTTATTTTTATTAAAAAAAGTAATAAGCCGTAGAATATTATCCTTATACTAAAAAAGTATACTAGTAATAACTTAATTAGACGTATTAGTTTTTATAATTATATACACGTTAGAAGTAAAATAAGTAAATATTAAAGTATTAATAAAGCCGCGTTTAAGCTACTTAAAGGCTCTTTTAGTAACTAGTATTAATATAATTCTTTCTATAGCACCGTTATATATTAGTTTAATTAATAGTTATATAACTTAAAAAAAATAGTATATAAATTATTAGTAAAAGTTTATATAACTAATAAATGCTTAAATATTTTTAACTATTTTAGGTTACTACTACTCTATAATAGTTTTAATTTTAGCTAGATTTATTTCTAACCTATTTACTAATAGAATTATACTAAAGTAGCTAACGCGTTAAATAAAAGTTTTATATTTATTAAAATTAAAATATAATCTAGCTTTATAAAGTTAATATAGTATCTAAAAGTAGTACTATTTATAATTTTTATTATTTTTACTAAAGATAATAACGTCGTCTAAGTACGTAGAGTAAAGGTTATCTAAATAATTATATAATAGCTAATTAATATAATATTAAAAGGTGCTAGAAACGTTATATAATTTAAAAAGTATAATTATATATTTAAATAGACTAAACCGTGTAAAGAAAGTAGTCTAATACTTATTACTTTTTTTTATTTAGATCTTATTAAATTACGCTAGTAAATAGGTCGGGATTATTTAGCGTTAGGTTAGGGTTAAGTTAAGGTTATATAAATAATAGGTTAGGGTTAAATTAAAATTATATAGACTAGAGATTAGGGTTAGGTTAAAATTATATAGACTAGGGGTTAAAGTTAGGTTAAAATTATATAGACTAGAGGTTAGGATTAAATTAAAATTATATAGACTAAAAGTTAGGTTAAATTAAAATTATTAGAGTTTTTTTTTTTAAAATTACTAAATTAAATATAGTATAAGACTCTAGTTTAGTTCGTATACTTATAGAAATTAAATTATAATAATTATTTATTATAGTTCCTTATTATAGCGTATAGGGCTTTAACGCTTTTATAGAGAGAGGGGTAATTTATTTTTATAATTTTTAGTACTTTCTATTAATCTCTATTTACGCTATATATATATTTTATATATTTTTTAATAAGCTCCTGAGGTGCTAAAAAATCTAGTAAATTATTAACTTTATTATAAAAAGTTTTATTATCTCCTATTTCTATTACTATATCTTATAGTCTAATTTACTCGTCTATTTCTTAAAAAATTAAATTAGTAAGAATTATAATCTGCTAGATTATTTAAGTAGAAAGTTAATACTTTTAATTAGTAATAATATTTTTAGTAATATTAAAAATACGCTTAATACTAACTTATATAATTAATATAATAAGTACGTTTTTTATAACTTAAGCTAGTTAAAAAAAATATATCTTTATACGTCTACTACTAATCTAGTATATTAAAACTCTTAGTTATTTTTATATAAAAAGTACTTAAGTAGACTTCTCCTTTTTTATATACTTAGCTACTAGCCTCTTTAGCTTTTTTTATAAAAAATACTTAGCTTAGAATTAAAAAACTACTTAATAAAGTAATAGGCTTTTAAAACTACTTACTACTTTATAGTTATTATATAAAGGGGTTTAATAAAAGTATATAACTTATACGCCTATTATTATTATAGTAATTAAAGTAATTAAAAAATTATTTTTAATAGGTATATTTATAGTAAGATTCCTATATATTATTTTAAACTAATAGTTAGAGTTTTACTATAATAAATATTTATAATAATTGTATTTTATATACTGTAAGCTTTTATATTAGATTAAAAATAATTATATAGTTAAATAAAAACCTCTACTCTACGTCTATCTTTAAATAGTATTAATTTAACTTAGTATAGTTACTTTTAGCTATAGATTATACTATTGTTAGTTACTTAATATTCTCTTTACGTTTTAGGTCCTCGTTATCTAACTTAACTATTATTTTATTTAAGAAATTAAAAAGATAGTTATATATAAGCTAAATATATTAAATTTAAGGTTTCCGGTTCTTGTTAAGAAAATTTATAATATTTTTAAAATATTCTAGTATTTTAGTAAGTAGTTTAAGATAGTACTACTCTATAACGAATAGTCTAAGTTATTTAAAATTATAAAAGTTTATTTTAGCTATATTACTGTTAGCCGACCTAATAGTTATATTAAGTATAATCTCTTATTTTAGCTATTTATTAATATATTTTTAGATTTTAAATGTACGCGTATATATATTAAATATTAAATTTTATTATATTTTAATATTATAGATAACAGACAGCTATTTTTTAAATAGTAGATATTATTATATAGTAATAAAAGGCTCGTAACGTTATAGTAATATATTAATAATAATATAGATAGCCCAGATCTAGTAATTACTTAATATATAATAAATATATATAATAAAAGCGTACGTATTTGATAAAGAGAATTTAAAATAAACGCCTACGCTTCTATCTCTTAAATATATTATTTTTATAATATTTTTATATTTTTAACTACAGGTAATACTACTAGCTTAAGATACTTAATAATATTTTTAAATAATAAAATTAATAATATAAGTTAAATATAGTATAGTATTCTCTCGTAAGCGCTAAGAAATATTTTTATTAACTAGTTTTTTTTAAATAGCGTAAGTAAGCGTATTATTATTACTAGTATTATTATAAGTAATAGCTAGACGGCGTAATTGTGTATTTATTTTTAATAATACCTATAGTATATATATTATTATAAAAGTACTAGTATACTTTCTACGTATTAGAATAAAATTAAATAACTTCTTTTAAAGTCACTAGTTGTAATTAATATAATATACCTTAATAATAAAAAAACTAAAGTAATTAAACGTAGACTATATATCTAATATAATTAAAATTTTAGTTATTTAGTTAAGGTTATTAAAAAAATATACTTTAGCTTATTAAAACTAATTATAGAATATTAACTTAAATTTTTAATAACTAATTATAACAGTTTTTAGTTAGAGGAATTAAATAAAACGCTAAAATAATAGCTACTTAACTCTTTAAACAGGCTAGTTATTATTAACTATAACTTATATAAAGTCCTTTTTAAGGGTTATAGTAAAATATAATAAAACTAGTATAAGCGTATTTTTATTATAAAATTAAAAAGAGAGGATAAGAGATATAGATTATTATTTATAAATAAAAACTTATATACCTCTATAAGACCAGGTACTTAGGTAATTTATAAGGTATTTAGTCCTAATACCTTATTTAAGCCTAGTATCTTTTACTAATAAATATTAAAAAATAAGACTATACTTAAAGTAGAATATATATAAATAATTATTTATAGAGTTAGTAGCTTTTTTAAATTAGTCTTATACTTAACTAAAGCGAGTATAAGAATTCTAGGGTAGAGTAATATTTATAAAGTTTTTAGTCTATCTAATTATATTTTACTACTTATTTTACGTAAATAGTACCTTTTTTTTTTTACTTAATATATACGGCTAAGAATTTAATTAAATTAATTTTTTTTTCCTTTAATAACTCTATAGGTAATTATTTTTAATAGCTATTATCCTTCTAGCAGTTAGTAGCTAGATTTAATTTTTAGTAATTGATAAAAGTATTTGGCTATAATTTAAAAAAGGGCTTAGCTAGTTTATTTTATTAAAACTAAGTATAAGATATAGTACCTTTTAAGTTTTTTAATATTATAATTTTTTATAATAGTAAGAGGTTAGTAAAATACTAAGTAAAACTCTAATTAAATATTTTATTTTTAGTATATAGTAGCTATATATCTTATTTAATTATATTAATATAAATATAAGTACTAGTAGCGGCCTATATATTAGTAATATTTTAAATAACTTTATAGACTATTATTATTAGTTATAATAAACGCTAACTAGCCCGTACTTTATATATTATACTAAGATAGTTAGTGCGTAGAGACAGTTAATACGTACTCTAATATTAGTACTTTATTAATAACTTAAGGCTATAGCGCTCTATATAAAAGCTTCTATTATAAGATTTTATTATAAAATTTTTTTTAAACTAAAATTTTTAGAATGAATTATTTTTTAAAATTGTAAATAGTTTTTATATATTTATATTATATAATATTTTAGTTATTAATATACTATATTAATTAGTATATTACTTTTTATTATTAAAACTCAAGAGTTTTTTTAACTATAAAGCTTTATATATTTATATATACTAAATACTTTTTAATTTTCTTATAAAATTATTATATATTAATATTTTATTGAAAAATAAATATAAGTAATATAATAATTTTATTAGGAAATTATTTAGAGGATTCTAATTTAATAATATAAATATTTAGTTTATAATATAATATATATTTATTTATATTAATTATTAAATAATATTAAATAATTTAAAAGTTCTACTATATTTAATTCTTATATACTTTTTAAAAAAAGTGTATACTATTTCTACTATTTATTATTATATATTAAATAATAATTAATTTATATTTATTATATATAAATAATTTTATAATATACGAATATATAATAATTTAAATAAAAAATTAAAAAGTATTTAGTAAGTATATACTTATAAAATTTTAAAATTAATTTTAAGTTACTAGTAGCACGATAATATTAGAGTATATATTAATTATTTAAATATAAAAGTACTATATAATAATTTTTATTTATTAATTAACGTACTTCGCGAGCTTTATAAAATCGCGGCACAATATATAATAAAAACTTAATAAATACTAAATAGCTTATAATTATATGCGAGCAGTATAAATTTTAAATTCTTAAAGTTATACTTCTTTTCTTTAGCAAGAGTAAGGTACCCTACTAAATATAATAATACTCCGCTTATATTCTAATCTGTATTTATAGATTACTAACTACTCGTAATTATTTTAGAGGTTATTAGTAATTACTACTTATAATTATCTATAAGGTAATTAGTTAATTTAAGAGTTACTAGGCGTGTAAACTTTAGGACTAATAAAGTTATTAGGTAGTTGCCTAGAGCCTACAATAGAATATTTAGTCTTTAAGTAAGTCTAGCTATTTATCCTATACTTTATACTATATTATCTTTTACTTTTTAAAGTTCTACTAAATATTTATTTAGTCTTTTTTAAGTTATTCTTATTATTATTACCGCCGTTATACCTTAAGCTACTAATAAGAATCTATTAACTATTCTTATTATAAACGCGCCCTTTATTAATAAAATTATATAAAAACTATATAGTAAAACTATAATTTTAGCCCTAAAGGCAGTCTATAGTAGTCTAGTAATTAATAAATTTTTTTATAAATAACTTATTAAAATTATACCTAAAATAGCTACTAGTTAAATTAAGAAGCGAAGGTTTATTACTTTTTATAGATTTAGTTATATACTTAGTATATACTAGTAAAAAGACTAAAGCGTAAAAAAGAGCTTTTTTACTTAGGCAAAGATTATAATATATATATAAAAAGTAAAAAAGGGTAAATAGTATAATAAACTTATAGTAAGTTTTAGATAATGTTAAAACTAAATAGATAAGATAATACGTATTTAGAAGTATACGCTTAAAATTTAAAACGCCTTTAATTAAATAATATATTGCTATAGAACTAGGTAATACTAAATACGTTTATATCCTTAACTAATAGGCGTTACTAACTAGATAGTAAGTATTTTTTTTTTTTACCTATAAGCGGCGCGGGTACTAATAATAGTAGGTATAACTTTTTTTATTTTATAAGACTACTAAGTAAGCTAGGTGTATATAACTTATTTTAGCGGGCCTTTATAGTATTATTATTTTAGTAAAAAGTTTAACAGGTACTGTAGAGGCTTAGTATAAAATTAGATAAAAAAATATTATTTTAAATTATGTAATAAGTCTATAATAATATTATTAGTTTATAATATTAGTAGGCGGGGTAAAACGAGATAAAAATAAAATATAAAAAAATAAATAAGTCTTTTATACTCCTGCTTAGGAGTAAATTTTTACTTATATATTATTTATAAAAAAATTCTTATATATTATTTTATAAGCACTATTCTATTTACTTTTTTTAAAATATAGTTAGTCTTCTCTCGATATTTTTACTAATAACTTTAATTATTATTTTTTTATTTTATATTTATTACTAAGCCCCTTATAGTACGTATTAATTATTAAGTTATTATTAACTTCTTTTTTATATTTATTACTTTTATTACTTAAAATATATTGCTTATTAGTTTTAAGAGTTATATTACTATTATTAAAAAACTCTTTTATAAATATTAACTTATACTTTTTATAGTAATTAGTATATATATATAATAAAATAATATAATAAACTTACTTTTAATTTATAGAAAAGAGGTAAAGTGTAGGGTCGAGGCACTAGTCCTAAAAAAAAAACTTACTTTTAATTTTAAACGATTATTATTACTAGTTTTTTTAATATTATATTTTATATAAAAGTATATTATTTATTATTAGTATTTTTACTTTTAGATATATTTAACTATAATATTAATAATTTCTTTAAATACGTATTATACTTTATTTTTTATATAGTATTATTATTATTATTATATATATATTATTATATAACTTTTAGTGTTTTTATTAAAATAACTTATATTAATTTAAAAATAATTTTTAAAGCTTTTAAATATTAATTATTATTAATTTCTAATATAATATACTTATATTTTTTTAAAAATATATTTAAGTTTTATTTATAACTACTTAATTATACTATATTGGTATAAAACTATAGTAAATAGTAATAATAATTTACTACTCTTTTTATTATAAAACTTTTTTTTATATTATATTTAGTTGTCTTAATCTTTTTTATAAATTATAACTTTACTAAATAATTTATTATAGTAGCTTTTTTAAAAAAAAATTTTATATTTTTTATATTTAATTAATATTTTTATACTATAGCGTAAGCGCTTAAGCTTAGCTAGCTCTTAAATAATATTTATAAATTTATTGAATAACTATTTTATAGACTGCTTATACTGCGTATTTTAAATATTATATTAATTTTATTTACTTTATAAGTATAACTCTATACTAATTAGAAAATACTGTTTCAATTAATTATATTAATTATTTTAGTAAGTCTATTTTAATTCTTATACTTAAAATTTAGTAAAATTTTAATTTTATAGAATAGTAGTAGTCTATTTATATAATTAAAAGTTATTTACTTAATAGAGTTACTAAAATAGTAATAATATAATATAAGTATATAATAACGTATAAATAAAATATAAAATAAAATATAATAAAAAAAACATAATAAAAATACTAGTTTAATATAAAAAATAGTTTATATTTAATTAGGTAATAGTACTAGTAGTAGTCTATATACTATTATTAATTTAATTGTTTATAAATACTTAATTATTACTTTTACTTATTTTATTACTAATTTAACTAACTACTTTTTATTATTTTATATAATTATAATAGTCTAATATATATTTACTTATTTATTTTACCTTTATAATATAAAGTATATCCCTAAATTATAATAAAAAGATTTTTAGTAAATATTAGTTTAAAAAAGCTTCTAGAAGTTATAAATTACTTAATAAAATAACGACTAGTAATAAAAGTAAAAATAATAACAAAAAATCTATTAAAATTACTAATAAAAATATTATAAAAAATATTAATTTGAACTAAATATTAAACTTTTATAGCTTTTAATAATACTAAAGTATTAATTACTTTTTATAAAATTAAATACTATTAGTAAAAAATTAGTTTTCTAATATAAAATTTATTAATAAAAAATTTTAGTTTTAGTTTTTTATATTATAGACTATATAAAAAGCTTAAAAAATTTTCTAATTAAATATTTTAAAAGTATAATAATCTATACTATAATATTTACTATATACTAATTATTATAAATTATAATATAAATAATATTTATACTAAGGGAATTATTTTTTAAACTAAAAATATTTAGTAAGTAATAAGGTATCTATAAAAATATAATTAAAATTTTTAATTATTTAATTTAGTATAGAGTATAGCGGAAATAATAAATAAGTTATATTATAGTTTAAATATAATTATTTATTATATAAATTATAATATATTATAATAACTAATTATAATATATACTTTAATTAAAAGATTTTAATTTACGTTTTATAATCTAATTTCAATTTATAATTTATATAATTTACTAGTATATACTGTTCTAAAAAGGAAATAAAAATTAAATATATTATATTTTTTTACATATTTAATATTACTTCGAAAAGTAATAAGTACGCCTAGACGACGATCCAGGGGTACGAACGCAGTGAGGGAACTCTGTTGGGTGCTAAACCGTGTACGCAATGATCAAAAGCTGAATTTAATATTACTTAATAATTAATTATAATAAATATATAGTATATTATAAACTTAATATATAATATAATATAACTCTATAAATACTATAACTCTATAAATACTATAACTCTGTAAATACTATAATTCTATAAATACTATAACTCTATAAATACTATAACTCTATAAATACTATAACTCTATAAACACTATAACTCTATAAACACTATAACTCTATAAATATTTATTCTTTAATATTTTAAAATTTTATAGAATTTATTAAAATTGAATATAATTTTATAATATAATTTAATTTAAAATAAAGAATATATATATTACTTTTACTAGTATATTATTAAGTAATTTATAATTTATATAAAAGAAAAAAAAAAAAAAAAAAATCTAAAATAATTATATTTTTAATAAAACTATAGTTATTTAATAAAAGGATAAAGAATATATAATTATATTTAATATATAATAGTATATATAAATTAATATATTATATAATAAATTATATCTAAATTTAGATAATATTAAAATAGTTAATAGACTTTAAAGCGTTAAAATAATAAATTTAAGTAATATAATAATATTATTAATAAATTATTAATAGTGTTCTAATTTTATACTATAAATATTAAGTTTATAATATAGTATATATTTAGTTTAGTTAGTTATTAGATATTATATAATAATTAAAAAATTTTCATAATTAATTCTTATTTACTATAAAATAAAGTATATACTATTTTTAATACTTAAGATTATATATTAAATTATAATTATTTTATATTTATTATTATAAATATTTATTTAAAATACTAATATATTATAATTTTAAAAGAAAAATAAAAACTATTTAGTAAGTATAAATCTATAAAACTTTAAAGTTAGAAATAAAACTTCAGTTTTAATAATAAAAAGTAATATAATAATTAATATAGTATAATAATAACTAAAATATTATATAATATAAATATATAGAACTATTTATAATTCTAAAAACATTTAATTTTAAAAAAATCTTATAATACAGTTTTTCGATAAAGTTTTATAGTTTTAAATTATTAGCGGTATACTAATATTAGAGTATATATTAACTATCTTAGCACGATAGTACTATTTAATAATCTTTACTTATATATTATTATTAAAGAAATCCTTCTATATTATTTTAAAAGCGCTATCCTATTTACTTTTTTTAGAAGATTTCTTATCCTCTACCTATAATTTTATTTATAACTCTTACTACTATTCTTCCGTTTTATATTTATTACTAAGCCCTTTATAATACTTATTAATTTTTAAATTATTATTAACCTCTTTCTTATACTTATTACTTTTATTACTTAAAATATATAGTTTATTAGCCTTAATAATTATATTACTATTACTAAAAAGCTTTTTAAAAAATATTAGCTTACGCTTTCTATAGTAATTAGTACGTATATATAATAAAATAATATAATAAACTTATTTTTAATCTTCGGCTATTACTATTACTAGCTTTTTTAATATTATATTCTCTATAAAGGTATACTACTTATTTTTAGCCTCTTTACTTTTAAATATTTTTAACTTCAGCTTTTTTAATTTATCTAGATACGTATTTTATATAATCTTTTATAGGATACTACTTACCCTATATATACGAGTTATTATACGACTTTTAGGTTTCTTATTAAAGCCGCCTATATTAGTTTAAAGCTTCTCTAAAGCCTTTATATATTACCTCTTATTAACTTCTAATATAATATCTTCTTATTTTTTAAAAATATATTTAAGTTTTATTTATAGCTACTTAGCTATACTATATTAGTATAAACCTATAATAAATAGCTATAATAATTTACTACTCTTCTTATTATAAAACCTTTTTTCCTTAAGCTTTTTAAATTCTATTTTAACTACCTTTTTCTAGGTATCTTATTTAGTTGCTTTAAGCTTTTTTATAAATTAGGATTTTACTAATTAATCCCCTATAGTAGCTTTTTTTAGGACCTTCTTCTTAATATTTTTTATACTTAATTAATCTTTTTATACTATAGCGCGAGCGCTTAAACTTAGCTAGTCCTTAAATAATACTTATAAATTTATTAAGTAATCTTTCTATAAGCTGTCTATACTGCGTATTTTAAGAATTTTATTAATTTTATTTACTTTACAAGTAAAACTCTATACTAGTTAAAAAATACTCTTATAAATAACTATATTAATTATTCTAGTAAGCTTATCCTACTTATTATATTTAAAATCTAGTAAAATTTTAATTTTGCGAGGTAGTAGTAGCCTATTTATATAATTAAAAGCCTTTTATTTAATAAAATCTATAATACGGTATACTAATATAATTAAAATATATAATAATACGTAGGTTAGGTATAAGGTATAGTAGAGTTGTAAAAATAAAAAATACTAGCCTAATCTAAAAAATAGCCTATACGTAATTAGGTAATAGCGCTAATAATAGCTTATATATTACTAGTCTAATTACGTATAAATACTTAATTATTACTTTTACCTATTTTACTATTAACTTAATAACCTTCTTTTTATTATTATATCTAATTATAATAGTCTAATACTTATCTAATTATTTACTTTACCTTTATTATAGCGCGCACTAACCTAAATTATAGTAAAATAGTTACCTATAAAATAGTTTTCTATAAAATAGTTCTCTATAAACTATAGACTAAGAAAGCTCCTAAAAGTTTTTAGTAACTTAAGAAAATAGTTACTAGTAGTAAAATAGTTATTAGCTTAAAAAAAAAACGCCGATTTAAGCTAAGAAATAAGTTATTACAGCTTTTAATAATAGTTAAGTATTAATATTATATAGCTATTGCCCTCTATAAAATCTAACGCTATTAGTAAAAAACTAGCTTATTAATTAAAAAAATATTTTTTACTTAACTTATCTATAAAATTACTATAATACAATTCTCTAGTAAAAATATTTAATTCTAATTTACTATACTATAAACTATATAAGAAGCCTCTAAAGCCTTCTTAGTTAGATATTTTAAGAGTATAATAACTTATACTATATTTTTTACTATATACTAACTATTATAGACTATAACTTAAATTATATTTACGCTAAAAAAATTACTATTTAAATTAAGAATTCGCGTCTTATACTTAGGTATTTAGTAAAGTATAGTAGAAATACTAGATTTTTAACTTTTATACTTTAGTATAGAGTATAGCGTAAATAATAAAAAAACTATATTATAGCTTAAATATAACTATTTATTTTATAAACTATAATATACTATAATAACTAACTATAATATATACTCTAATTAGAAGACTCTAATCTAAATTTTATAACTTAACTCTAACCTATAGTCTATATAATTTTTATTTAACTCTAATACTTAGTCTATATAATTCTAATCTAACTCTAACTTATACTAGCGTTAAAAAAATAGGTTAGGGGTATAGTTAGGTTAGGGTTTTACGTAAACTAACCTAACTCTAATTTAACTTTAACCTATTTACTAGCGTATATTAAATACTATAATAATATTAAACTTAAAAAAAACGTACGCCTTATTTATATAGGTAAATATCTCCTTTAACTTTAGTAGGGTATTATAATCTTTAATTATAATTTTATTAAAATAATAATAATTAATATATATATAAATACCTCTTCCGGGTTTTTTAATAACTAATAGTAAAATAGTAAATAAAAAATTATTTTTATAAATATATCCTTTTACTATCTTAGTTTACATATAGGCTTTAATTACTTTAGCTTTTTTACGTAACGTCTTAAAATAGTATTATATAATTAGCTAGCTATCTTTTTTAAGATATATCTTATAATTAACACCTAGGTATTAGGGCGGTAACTTAGCTATCTTTTTAAAATTTTAAAAGTTAGTAATATAATAAAATTATTTTAGTAATCTTTATTTAATTTTATTAATTATAGGCGACGGCCTATCTAGCTTTAAATAAAACTTATTAAAGTTAGCTTAAGTGGCTATAGTAATAATATATTTAGTTTCTATAAAAGTTATATAAATATATTACTATAAGTATTATCTACGTTACTACTAGTTTTAAAATATATTTAGTCCTTTAGTATTATTTAAATAATAAAATTTAAGTTATAATAAGTTATTATTATAGTAATTTTAGCTAAAATAATTACTATATTAACGCCGTTTTTATTTTTTAGTTTAATTATTTTAGCGTAACTATTATTATACCGGTTATACATTACTTTAATAGATAAAAACTAGTATAAATAGTTACTATAGTAATAATTTAATTTAAATATTATTATTTTTTTACTTTATTTATATAAAAAGTTATAGGTTTTAAGCTATAGTTATCCGACTATTATATTATAGCTAATAATATTTATTATTTAGTACTAGTCTTTACTAATATATTCTCTAATCGCTATATATACCTTAGTTATATCTATTATTTTACTTATAATATTACCGTTAATAATTTTTAAAATAATAAAACTCTACGCTATAACTATCTAGAGCTTATAAATATATATAAAATTAATATTAATAATCTATTTAGTATAGCTACTATCTAAAAAAACGCGTATAGTAACTAACGTTCTATTAAGCGTATTAACTTATACCTTTAGTTTTATTTAAGCGCTATAAGATAGCCTATTTAGTAGATTCTTACTATAATTAAATAAATAATTTATAACGCCGTATACTATAAAGGTAATAAGTTATTTTTATAAACTATAAGCTATATAGTAACTATTACTTAATAAAATAAATAATAATTATAAATTTAATTAGGTTACTAGTATATATCGCTTTACTATAAAATAATACTAAAAAGTATTAAAAATTTTTTTCTTATATATAGGCGAGGGTTTTTAAAAGTAACTATTCTTAAAAACTATACTTTTTCTTAATACCTAGTATTATAATTATTATTATATGCGTTATTAGTATCTACGTTTTAAGTATTTATTATTTAAAGCTATTTAGCAGGTACTAAAGCTATAGAGCCCTTTTTATAGAAATTAGATTAATTTTAATTAGATATATAATTAGGTTTTAAATAATAAATATATACTTATTTTAGCTTAGACTATATAAAACTCTTTTAATAAGTAATAATTTAAATTAGAAGTAAGGTTACGTCTATTATTAAAATTAGGCCTTTTACTAATAGGAGCGCTAGTCCGCGTAGACTTTTTATTATTCTTATTTTTATTATTGTTTTTAGGCTTTTTATAAGTAACGTTCTTAAAAGTCTTATATTAAAATAGTTGCTAAATAAATTATATTTAAATCTTATTAGCTAGGGCTGCGCTTATTATAGCAGCTTTTAAATATAAATTAAAATTAATTATAGCTTTAAACTTTATTAAAATAAGTTTAAAGTATACTTACGTTACTTTATTTTTAAAACGTACTAACTATTTACTAAAGAGTTTATTATTATATTACTATAACTTACTAGAGTTAAATTTTATAAGCGCGGTAAGTTATTAATTAATTAAATTAAATAATTTTTATAAGTTATTATATAGTTTTTATATATTTTAATATAAGTTATCTAACGTTACGATAGCGTAATTATAAATATAAATAAGTATATATTTTTTATATACTTAATAAAAATACTTAATTTTAAACTACTTATTAGGAAAAATCTTATATAATTACTAAAACTTTATTTCTATATTTTTAATGTATATATTTAGATTCTTATTAGCGGTACTATTAAACTTATTAATATTCTTTTATCTATTATTTAAACGACGCTTCTTTTTAAAAATAGTAATATTAACTACTAATACTAGTATACTACTATATCGCTATTAATTTTTATAGGGCGTAAAGTAGGCTTTATTAAATAATATTAACTTTATATTACTATAATAAGAAAAGCTATTAAAACTACTAAAGCTATTACTACTATTATTATTAAATGGGTTTAAAAATATAAAATCTTATAGTAATTTATAGGGTACTATTCTTTACTTTTTATTTTTATTATGTTTTTTATACTTTTTATTTTTTTAAAAAATTTAATATTGGCTATAATATGGCGGGAAGCTTTTACTAATAATTTTAAATATTTTAGTTTATTTTATAGTTTACGCGCTTTTTAAATTACTATAATAAAGTATTACTTATATTTATTACCGTATTATATTACCTTACTAAAAACTTTATTAGTAGTTAATTAGTGCTACTATTTAATATTTAACTTCTTTTATAAAGTACGCGCGTCGTTTTTTATATTATTATACTTTTAATAAATATAAGTAACTAATTAGAACACGCTATTAAAATTTTATTTTTACTACTAAATTTATAGTTTTAGTCGCACTATATTTATTTTAATAATATATTATAGTTTTTATACTTTTACTTTTAACTATATTATAAGTTTAATTATTTATTTAGCCGCGTCTAAATTATCGCGTAATATACTCTAGTAGTAAAAATACTTTAAAATAATAAAAAACTAATATTTTAGATATTTTAAAATACTTACTTAAAAGTTGTTAGTAAAAAAGATAGTAATAATAATATACTTATTTATAAGTTATTTATGAGATAGGATGCGTACTAGAATAAAGCATTTATACTTAAATTTTTCTTTAAAGTACTCTTTATTAATTATAATAGCTATTCTAATAAATAATAAAATATTAGTTTCTAAAGCCTTAGCTTACCTAATAAATACCTTATAGTTAATTATAAAATTATACTATAATCACTAATCTATTATAGGTTAACTAATAATAATTATTATATTAAAATCTTTATTATTATTACTAATATTTAGTAATATAAAGTAGAAAATACTAAAACTACTTTTATAATAATTATTTTTTAAAGATTTTTTATTAGCGTTTACTATTAGCAGGATTTTTTTAGTCTTTTTAGTAAAAGGACTATTTATAAATTATTTACTAAAATTATAAAAAATATTTAATAATTAGGCGATTATACTCTTATAAAACTTATTAACTTTAAATTTAAAAGTAATTTTTTTTACTATTTTAGGTAATTACGGTAGTAATAGTAAAGATAATTTATTTAACTAATTATATAATATATTATTAGCTAGTATATACTAAATTAATTTTTAAGTATTATACTTTTTAGTAGCGCTATTACTAGTTAGTTTTTAAGTAGTATTATTACTAACTAATTTATTATATAAAGAGAGGTAAAGTGTAGCGTCGAGACACTAGTCTAAAAAAGATATAGGCTAAAAAAAAGTTATTTCCCTAAATATAGTTAAAAAAATAAACGTGTATAAAAACTATAAAAAATATTTTTAGTTTAGTTAAATTTAAACTTATACTTATAGCTTAGCGTACTATAGTTTAGTATATTAGTAGTATTAGGCTACTATTACCTCTACTCTTTTTTTTTCTTTAGGCTAGACTGCTATAGTACTACTATACTATAATATACCTACTTTACTATATTATTATTAAAGTTATTATTAAAGTTATTATTAAAGTTATTATTAAAGTTATTATTAAAGTTATTATTAAAGTTATTATTAAAGTTATTATTAAAGTTATTATTAAAGTTATTATTAAAGTTATTAT